>WBMV01001843.1:0-63575 GCA_013396655.1 Campylorhamphus procurvoides | reverse complement strand
TCTCCCTTGAACTAAGACACCTCTGTAGACTGCTATTTTATTGAGAGAGAGCTGGTATTGGTTAAAAATAGCAGAGATACTGCACTTTTTCATGTGTAAGTCAGAACACGGTTTTGGTCCAGTAAGTGCCTCAGCACTAAAAATTCAAATACTCATGTGCAATTACACAATAAAAGGGCAAGCATTCTTTTGCAATGAAGAAATCAGTAAATTCAGCACAAATGTAGAAAACCACTGAGTAGTTTATCTCATTTTGGTTTTGGAGAACATGGAAGAAGCATTTTTAGACTCATTAAACCCAAAAGATAAGGATACTAATACCGCAGAACATTTTTTTAAAAGCAGGAATCAGTTTTGAATAAATTTTTCTCACGTATCAGGAACTTCAATGCACCTTTACTGCCATGATAAATATTAAATTGAGGCCATTAGAACCTGATATAATCTTCTGAAATTCAGAAAGCTAACTGATAATGAAGTGAAAAAGAAAAATCACACTACCATCTGCTATGATCTTTGCTTAATATAGCAGATTATATTTTCTGGCTAGAGAAACCTCTCCAAAATTTAAAATATGACCTTCAAGTAATGCAGGTTTGTGTTAAAAAAAATAAATAAATTAAAAACATTACTATGCTGCATGGAAAGAAGTTCTGAAACTAGATGCAGGGGGAAAAAAAGGCAAGACTAAAGGAGGTGCCAGCATATAGTTGCAATTGTTGCAATTTGTTGCATTATCTACTTATCCTTTTTAATATAGAAGATGAGTGGCTAAAAAATAATGACATCTCAGGATAATTAATGCAGTTTAGGTGCTTCCACAGTTAATATTATCACACAAGAAAACAGTTATGACACTTCTTGAGTATTAGGGGGTATATATAGAAAAAGTGATTACTTCATTACTTAGATTTATCCAGGCATCCAGAGTAACAATAATTTTCTGAATGTGAGGAAAAACATTTGTGCATCTCCTTTTTGTGGCTTATATCAAAAGAAATTGTCTACAAACTTGACAGAAATATTTCAGAATTCTGTACACTGCAAGATATGCCAGTGGATAACTGTAATTGACCAGTCAATGTGTACAGTGCCTACACGTTGGATTTCAGCACAGTGCTATTAGAAAGTCAGTATTAACTTTGTGCAACTTTCTTGGTAGGGACTCTTTAATCAACAGTGGGCCAGAAATCTGCTTTTCAAATTTGTTCCTGTACATGAAAGCTCTTTTGTAAGTTGGGTTTTTTTTAGAGGAGAAAAGTCCAGCACTTTCAGGAAGACACGCTTAGTTTAAACTGGACCTAAATTGGAATTGACATTGATAACTACCTTTGAAAGTTGTCACATTTCCCTTGTCCACTGTAAATTCATTTCAAAATCCTAAATGTTATTTCCAAAATGCATTGCGCTATCTGCACAAACAAACTCAACAGGAGACAGCAGTTCCTATGGACTTAAAAAAAATAACTGAAACGAGGAGAAAGATCTACAGCCAGATGTGGGAGGAAAAAAAAAACACCTTAATTTATGGTTATGTGGAAGCTGTCATACTAATTTCTCCTGTTCTCTGAGCTAGTGGGCACAGCCATTTCTGATATGAATCATGCATCTGTATTCATAAAGGCAGATCCAATTGTCTAGTAAGGCCACAGGAAAAATGAACTTTTTAGCCTTACCATTCCTATCTGTTTATAGGTTCTTATCACTTTGGAGCTGGGAAATGGAACTACTTGAAAATCAAGGGAATGATTTTCAAGCTGTGGGATGAGAAATGGCTCTTGACAGAGCAGAGCAATCTGACCAGCAGTTACAGCTGAACAAAAAGGTATCATTACAGAAATAAAACTGGTGAATACCTGACTTCTCTCTGGCTCGGCTAGTGGAGTTCAGGTCTGGAGCCATGGAAATAGGCATTTGGAGCTGAGGGAAAACTGCTTCTACTGCAAAAAAATAGTAATGATTTTCAAGATGTCAACAGGACCTTGTCATTCCCTGGACAGAAACACATTATTCTTTTAAAAACTACTAGCTAAAAAAATGTAGAGACACATTTAAGGTATAGTTAATATCCATGAAGCATTTACAAAAACTCATTCAAATGTGCATGTGACTACTGAAAGCACAGAATACTAATATTGAAACAATTCTAAGTACAAATTTAATACCTAACAGTCAGGGACCATCACACTAGCTACTTATTTTAGAACAAATACAACTAAACCACTAAGCAAACTCTATTGACTCATTGTAAATCTTTCCCCAAAGCTGTACAAAATGTCCTTTTTATACACAGTGCAATTTTAAATGTTTTACGTCTGACACAATTGCATAAAGATCTCAAAGTTGAATATACATTTAATAATTCTAATTATTCCTCCATGTGTTTACATACCAATATTTATAAACAATATAGATCAATTTTTTTCCCAAAAAATAGAACTTCAGGTATTTAATCAGAACAAAATAATTTGTGAAACAACATGTCAAGGAAGGAAAAAATATAAGTCAAAACATACAGCATACACACGTTTTAAAATAACTGATGTTTTAATAAGATTCATAAGCAAAATAATACTGAACTCACAATACTGCATTTGAAAATCCAAATTTTAACCTGACTTAAAATGTATTCCTCTAAAAAATTAAAACTTCAACTGTAACAGCTGGAATTATATTCAACTTGCTCTATTAAAAAAAAAAAACAAAAAACAAAAAAAACCCCTAAACAAACAGACAAACAAATACCAACAAAAAAACCCAAACATAAATCCAAATTAAACTGAGACTTTTAACTAATTTTTCAGACAAGCTTTGAATCAGACTTAAAATAATTAAACCGATGTTATTTAGAGTTTGAACACTGGTATACTTTCTTTGAGACTGCTGTTAAAAGGCAAGTCTTAATTTCTGTAATTTCAAATAATTATTCTAGCATAAATGTAGCTGTGGCAACTAGCAATCTTATCAAATTCATTTTAAAGTCTAAATTTTACTTAAGGGTGCTTTTACCATTAGATATTTACTAGTTATTTATAGATAAAATAGCCAGATACATACAAGGGGGAGGGTACCTTTTGATTGTGCTGGCCATTGAGAATAAAATAGAAACAATTTTAAGAGGGACAGTGTTAATTTACAGAAACTAGTGCACAACCTAGTACACAATTTGCATGGTAATATGTAATTATGAGGGGTTTTTTAGATTTAGTAAAATATTAAAAAAGTATACCTATATATGTTCCAAGCTGTATTGCATTAAAGTCCAATTTCTATCCTATATGCATCACTATCACTGGACTTGCACATTTGAGATCAGATGAGTTAATGTCTTTATATATCTTAGTAGAAATTTTAAACTCAGATGGTGATGAAGCACCAGAACAGGTTGCCTAGAGAGGTTGTGAATGCGTCAACTCTCAAAGTGTTCAAGGCCATGCTGGATGAGGCCCTGAATAACATGCTCTAGTGAGTGGCATCTCAGCCCATGGTGGGCCTGGGGAGGGGTTTGGAACTAGATATCTTTAAGGTTCCCTCCAACCCTAACCATGATATTATTTTTTTGATTCTATGAAACTAAGATTATTTTCTCATTACATTTAAAAATTTTATCTTAAATGTCTTCTTGATTCCTTATTCTAGATCCATGTGACATTTTTTACAACAAATAAAAGGTACCACACAAAGATCACTGTGTTTTGGTGGCTAAAATATACTGTGACTTAAAAATACAGTAATTTCATGCAGTGCTTAACTTAACAGTAATGACAGCAGAGCCTGAGGGTTGCAGAAGTCAATAGCTGAACTATAATTGAAAGGTCTTCAAAAAAAGACAAAGGGAAAGTTAGCATCACTGCTTCCATTAAGAGCTAATGGAATAGGTTACCAAACACTTCTTAAATCAGTATCTCCCACTCGTGAATATTTATAAACGAACTTTTCCACATTTGAAAATTTGCTTTACCTCATTAACTAAAAAGTGTTTTAGATTGTTGTGCAACCTGACATAAAATGAATAACTGAACAGGAGAATTAACAGGATACAACTTTCTTGGCAATTGCAAAAGACTTTTAAAGGTCCTATTTGCAGAAGAACGCTTAAGGAATCTTGCTGCCAGATGGCTTGTGTTTTGATGGTTTTCCTTCTTACATGTAATTGCACAAAGCAGAGTGATGGATCAGAAGTAGACCACATATTGCTTTTTTTCAGAGGAGGAGAGAGTGTGTATGTGTGCTAATGCAAGACAGAAAATTTCTGAGAATAGTTAAATACTAATGTAGGATAATGAGAAAAATTACGAAGTATTATTACCTCACTAAGATACAGTAATATCTCCTTTTATTCTCTTGAATTGGTTCCTCTGCAAAGAAATTATGTATGCTTTCTTTTTCATGTTGTCACTGGAGAGGATTAAACTCTTCTAATAGCACTCAGAATATACCCTTCTCTGTAATTTCTTGGGGTAAGTTTTACCTACATTCTTATTTCCTTATACTGGAGATATGGAGAAACTTCTTTCATTTCAAGAAGGTGCTAATTAAAACAGAGCTATTTATTGAAGCTAGCAAATTTTGCACTCAGAAACTAAAGCCCATGAAGACAATTTTCGAACATCTTTATCACTGGTCTGTGTGAACAGAAAGCCTAACAAAACAGCCATTAGAAGGAAAGTAGTAGATTAATACTTGAAAATGTATAATCAAAATGTAGTGTTTTTTATTTTCTATAACTTTTCTAGTTCACAGTAGAGGAAATTTTTATTTTCACAAATAATATCACCTTAAATAGGCAAACTATAAAATATGTCAGGTTTTGCAAATTCATTGAACAGAGATGAGAATACTGGAAAATTCTTTCTAAATTCATGGGGTTGTTATTTCTACATGATAAGAGTCTTGAAAGTCCATGAACCCTAAAAGTGATCAGATAAAAAAGTATCAAGAAAACTGCCCCCAGTAGGCTATCAGTTCTATTTCTCTAAATCACAGAGAAGCATATGTAACTTCCTGATGAGGGTCAGTATTTAGAGTGTTCACCTGGACCAGTGATATGCTGTGGTTCATGCAGCTAAGTACATCCTAACAGAACCACTTTACCACAATCAGTTATTTTAAGCCATATTCACAAAACCTCTTACTTTCAGTAAGTCCTTCATATCTACTGTTCAGGAGAGAAACATTAGACATATGAAGGCAAGAGATATATATTTTACAATATAAAAAAACCCTTGAGAATGTTAGGAAAGTTCCAGTTCACTAAACACACACTGATTGATTTCCAGTGGAAGTCAATGCAATATATTTCAAATCTGAGCAAAATCTGAGCCTAAACTGGCAGCCCTTTGCTACCAACTGATTTGCTAATATGCAACTGTGCAAATCTGGATCAGGGATTAGCTTTTTTCATTCACACCTACTACTGAACCTCTTAATTTCAGAAATGCTGATATCAGTTCTCAATATCAATATCAATTCCCAATGTGGTTGGCCACCACTAACAAGTTAAGGGTTGTTTCCTTTCTTGAAGTTGTGACAGTTTTGTTCCCTTCAATAGCACTTTTTATGTCAGCTTTTTTTTTCTTTCTCTCAGATTCCATCCAAGTGGGCAAATTAAATTAAAGATCTTTCCTAGATCAAATTTACTTTATATGCTACTGCTGCTATTGCCCAGTCATTGTTCTGTTTATTTCTAAAAGTTGTTTTTATCCTGACATCTCCCTAGACTATATATTCTGCAGGCAATATCTAATCAGATTTCTCTAACTTGCCTCTTTTTGTGTTAATTCACTTCTCCTCACTAAAGTTTTAACTCATAATATTAATTTCTCAATTCTTTAGTTGCTACTATCCAATAAATACCAACATCTTCCCACTTTTTCCTTAAGGCCCTCTCACCACATGAGTTTTTGCCATGTTTTTTTTTCCTCAGGCCTTGAGACTACCAATAACCCATGTGAAGCAGATACAACAATAAATAAAATACATGAGTTTTACCTAAGATCATTTCCTTTGATCAAATCTCTAAATATTGCAGGTTTACATTAATGCATCCATGACAAGATATAAAAATAAATTCATATCAAACTTCACAAAGACAGGTTATAACTTTAACAGGTTATGGACTCTGCCTCATTGATGTCAATGAGCATTTCAATAGTACTGCAGCAGTCTTAGTAGAGTGGACATGTCCAAGTAGCATAATCTTTCAAAGAGCTTCCAACATGTCCATATTTTCTTTACCACAACTGCAAAGTCTTATGAGTGGCTGGTCACACTGAAGGGAAAGAATTGCATCTTTCTACCTTCGCTTTTAGCTGAGGACTGTCTGTCAGGGCATAGGGAGGGAGAAGAGAAGGCTCTGGGGAGACTTATTGTGGCCTTTCAATATTTAAAGGCATCCTATACGAAAGTTGAAGTCAAACTTTATCAGAACCTGTGGTGATAGCAAAAAGGCGTTAAGCTAAAAGAAGACAAATTCAGATAACTGGATATAAGGAGGACATTTTATGACTCAGGAAGTGAAATGCTGGAACCGGTTGCCCAGAGAGGTTATAGATGTGCTATCCCTGGAAAACAATGAGAAGTGGATTTGAAACAATGGACAGTGAGTAGGGATTATCTTTTCAAGCAGATTAAAATCTAGTATGGGACAAAAAGATGAATCGCAAAAGGTATTGCTCAAAGGAATTTATTAATATCTCCCTGTTAAGGCTACAAACTATGCTGAGTCCAACAGGCCAGCAACTGTTCTTCGCCCATAAAGCCAAGCATTGAGTTTGTCTCCATACGGTTACAATCTACCTTCTTCTCCTACTGCAGACAGAATATACTTAATCTATACTGCCAGCTGGGAACAGCCCCTTCCCTATGCTCTTCACTTAAATCCTACCTGGGAACCATTTCAGAGCACACCAGTTTGAGAGACTGAAACCACACCAGCGTGAATGCCAGCAGAGCAGCTGTGGAGAGGCACAAAGAGTGGTACCCCAGCCAGAGGGTTAGCCCTGCTTTCTTTATGGTTTAGCCATAGCTGAAATGTCTGAATTGGGGGTGATTAGTCTGGTAGGGAATGAGCTGCTGAAAAAATGTAATAACCTGATGCAAGCAGCTCATGTTGGATTCTTAAAGCCCTGTTTTCTGCAATATCTATTACAAGGTTGTATCTCAAAGTAATGGAGCAGAAGAAATGAGATAATAAATATAAATGCCAGAAACTATTCATGGTTATATGTTCCTCTGAATATTTAAAAGTCTGTTAGATTTCATATTAACATAGGTTCTTATGTTTTATATTGTGATTCACCTATAATCCAAGCATTCTTGAGTCAACAACCATGATGAATCTTCTAATGAGACAGCGATGCCTGGCATTTTATTTTGCTCAAGAAGTAATGATCACGGTCTACACTCTAGAGGCTCTAGTTTGTTTCCCAAAATGCTAGGCATCATTCCAGTGACACACTCTCTTCAACTTTTATTATCTTCTAACAAAAAAATCCAAACAGGGCTACCAGTATGTTGCCCATTATATTCCAAATTAATTAAGTTTATATAGACTTATCTTTGCTCCAGTAGGATTTTTTTTTTTTATGAATGAGGTTTAACATAATTGAAATCTTCAGCTGCAGCCTTACTTTCATTTTCTGTGTAGCTGTAGAACTCACAATACTCTGTGAACTCTTGGAATAACACCTCACAACCAAGTGCATGGATAACTATACAACAGGTAGGCACTAACCACATGAACATGAACAGGATGTCAGCAAGGAACAAGCTTTGAGGCATGGGTACAAAATGTTCACAAGAACTCATGTTGCTAATTAGAATGAGTTCTGAAATAGATATGAAAATATATGACCAGCCATTTCATTTTTCACTATAGTGGAATGAACTTGTTCTGTGAATAAACACACTTGAAATGATACTTATTTAACACCAATGAGAGTACTACATTTAGAAATGCAATACAACTGGAGTCTATTTGCAGTAACTGGAAAGTAAGCAGCAAGTACATCACATAAAATGAACATTACAATTATGGATTCTCTTATGAGTTACTAAATGTTGATTCTTTCTTTTTTGCTCCTGGTAGGAGAAAATAAATCTAGGGTTTTGACACTAAAGAAATAAGTATTTTGTTAGCTGCTGCTCCATGGGCTCACTACCAAACTGCAAGTAAAGCTTAATAGTGATAATGTCAAATGCTGTATGCATAAAAATAAATGCATACATTTATTCTGCAGATAGTGCAGTTTGTTCAGGAGGCTGCAAGCCATGAAGTGGAGTATGAAAATTAACATTCACATTTCACTCAACAAACATGTTCTAGTTTTTGGTAAAGTGTCAAATTCAACAACGTACCAGAACTTAATCAAATATGGGAATAAAAGGACTAATTAAAATTTCTCTTCCTTCAGTCTCACTGTTGTTTCATTAGCTTCCCCTCAATTCCTTAAAATACCAAATGCCTTTCAACACAGTTCTAACACAGTGGCAACAATTAAAACATTCATAAGAGTAACTTTTGAACAAAATGTATTTCAACTCACCATGGCACACTAATTAACGACTTATGGAGTTTTTTCTCCAAAAACTCTTTCGAGATTGTCTCTATATTATAACTTGAGACACTAAAGCAGGGAAACATTGGAATTTGTGCCAAAAGTACAAATCACAATTCATATGTTTCTGTAGATCCGTAACCATTAATCTTGTCAATTATAAGCAACTAGATTCTGGAGAGTGAGAGAATCTCATGGGTCTTTCAAGGGTGTGCAAAATTCTCATCTGCAGACTAGAAAATTATCCCCTTTTTCACCTTTTATTTCAGTATTATCTCGATGTTCTTTATAATACAAGAATAAGCAACCTTACAAGTCTGCTTAATCAGGTCAATTGCTTTGTCCATGTGATCACCTCTGTGGCTTTATAATAATTAATAGAATTAAAATGTATCGACTAATGTAGCCCAGTTGTCTCACAGCAGACAATTACTGACAAGAAATACTTTACAGAAAGTTATTTATTTATTTATTTATTCAAGTTAAGTGATTTTTCAATAGTACTAAAATCAACGTGCAATGGCTTTGTGTAAAGTATTTATCTCATTTTTCCAGCTGATATAACTGTCATATAAAATATGTGTATTGTAAATACTTCATTGCTTATCATTGTTTTTCATTTTTTCTTACTTTTTGTGCCAACAGAGTCACTGATTTTAGTATTTCTCATGATAGTATAGCCCACTTGCCAATAGAGAACAGGAGAGGTAAAGGAAACTAACTTCTGATCACTCCTGGCTCTCAATAGGAAGCATTTGTTTTCAGAATATTGGAATAGATTCTGCTCATGATTAAGAAGTTTCATCCAAGAAATTTCACATTTTTCTCTGCAAAAATAGGATTAATAATGACTTCTTAATTTAAAAAAAAAAAGTGGAAGAAAAAGGCTTGCAACAGAAATTGCATGCTACATACTCCTTTACTGCCTCCAACATTTTAAAACCAGCAGAAGTAAAGTAGATAGCAATTCATATTATAAAGTAATATAATATGAATATTTTCAGAAATAAAGCAATCAATAACTTTGACAAGATCCAGAAAAATATTTAGTTACAGATCTAGGAGGAGGAAATTTTTTATAATAGAACTTCCATTTTGCATCTAAACTCTGGAAAAAAAACATGAGATAGATACAGTTCAACATCATAGATCTGCCTATTTGAAAAGATGAAAAAGTGGATATTCTACTCAAATATGAAGTGGTTTGTGTCACATGACATATAAGAATACTTGAGATAGTGGATTTTCATTATCAATCAAGTAATTGATAATAAGAAAGATAGTGAAAAGTTAGAACTTCTACTTCAAAGGAGTTTGAAGATGGAACAATATTGTAGCTTTTTAAAGATTTAGCCATCTAGAAAAATTCTAATTTGAATGTTATGTGACATATCTTTTTTTTTTACAAGCTATCTGCTAAGACTTTTATTATTGTCACAATTTAAAAAAAAGAATTCATACTAATACTTTTTACTTGAGATATGTGCCTTGGATTCACTTTTACTCCAAGGAAATCCTGTAAACTAGAAAATTATTTATTTGTATGAAGGGAAAATCTAAAAGTATTGGTAAAACTGTGTCTGATTGTCCTAAGTAATATATGCATATTATTAATGAAATATAAATAATAAATTATAAATATTTGAAAAAATTATTTCAATTGGAATACAGTCTCAATACCAAAAATTGAAGAGTGAAAGATGTGTTACAAACAATATGTTCTGCGCAAAACCTGACAGAATATAAAACCTGACCTGTCTCAGTTTGTGCCCAGAAAAGCCTACACAGAACAACTGTTGCAAAAATATCTCTTTGTCTCAACTTTCTCTCAACTTTCAACTTTGAATATAATTTTACAAGAAGCCCTTTGCTGTATGATATCAAAACTGAAAATTTTGCAGAACCTATTGACTTCTGCACTAAGAAATAAATTATAAGCCTTAAATACAAATAAAAATTTATTCTTCAACACAGGAATAACACTCTCTGCTATTATATAGTTTTTGAATTGCATATTTTTGATATTCATATATGTCTTTATGCATAATAAGAGAGTAAGAAGAGATGAAGACCTTTGATACTTGGTATTTGAAAATAATAAAATATTTGTTTCTGTGAATATTGCATCTCCTCATAACACTAAATTATTATATTTTCATTGTTTTTAACTATTGAACATCTTAAATGAGAACAAAAATATTTTTCTTAAGAAAAAAGAAAGGTACTTCCTCCAGAAAATTTCTGTATGGACTTAAGCAGTTTGACTACAAACAGGGTTTTTCTTTAAAAGATACATTAGAAATGAGAAGTTTCATGAAACTACTGCAACTTTTTTCTTCCTCATGACCCTTTTCTTGACTATTCCTTGCTGAGTTTTGCATGGTCCCACAAATGGTACTTGAATATCCCAGCTCCTTATATTCCTTTAGTTTCCCCCTCTTGTCAGTTACAAAAATCCAAGTGGTCCTCTCCAAAGTTATTGTGTTGAGTTTGTTAATGGCCTATCAGACTGGAGTCTTTGACCTTGTATCCTTTATCCTTGATCTACTAAGTTCATGTCTCTATGTGGTTTTAGTTATCACCTCCCTCTTCGCTTATTGCTTCTTGCCGTGAAATGGCCCTTGATCGAATAACCTTAATGAGGAAGGAGCTTACCCTTACATCATGTTCTTCACCCTGTGAACAAAACACTAACATGTGCACAGGCTTTTTTTTTTTCATTTGTTTAGAACTTTGCTCTTCATTCTCTTCATATATCATTGTGAACACCACAGATAAAACAGAAAGGTAGCTTGATGAATGACCCTTAAATAGGATATTTAATCAGTATTGACTGGGGAAGCCTCTTGATCACAGTATCAAATGGTGTTCCAACTCTTAATGGTGTACAGGTTAAGTAAATTTAGTCATATATTTTTAAACACATGCATACAGATCTGTGTAAACATTCACACACCCTTTCCAAGTCAGTTTTATAGTAAGAGGCACAGTAACTGCAGAGGTGTGCCGTTGGCAACACATCGGCAACAAAAGAAAGAAGTAGTTTGAAAGAAGTTACTGGCCTTGCAGGAAGAATGGCTACCTAAACACCCTTATTCCGACAGAAGCTGATTTGTTTTTCATTTTTCTTCTTCATCTTTTCTTTCTTGAAATAAACAACAGGTCAAAATTTAGATAAACAAGAATGACTCCCAAATGTGGCCATCTGAATAGACAATTTCTAATACAGGAAAATGTAAGTACTATAGAATTTTGAGAGATTCTCTTAACACACTTAACTATTCAAAATATTCAAATTATCTTAACTATTCAAAATGCTATACAGAACTTTTGACAACATAACATTCTTTTTAAGGGTTTTGGATATCTCCTTAAAAAAAGGTCATTAATTGTTATCTTTAGGATCTCTGTAAATGCAACAATTTAAAAAAAATTTGAGATTCTATCTGTATGCCTTCTTATCAATTATTTTGTTTTATTTAATATCATTAGGAAAAGGGGGTTATTCTTTTATTATTATTATTATTATTTTAATTTTTTATTATCCTAGATTTTCTCTCTGAAAAGTGTAATTAAAAACCTCAAAAGAAAAAAAAAAGAAACACAAAAAAACCCAAACCACAACACAAAAAAACTGATCTGAAATGAAGTTTGGGCAACTCCAGATCTGGTTAAAATTTTGATCTTTTTATTTTGAGATGTCAGGCTCTGCTAACATACAGAAAAAAACCCTAGCCTCTGGTAGCAAAGACATTTTACTGCTCTAAAGAAAATAACTTTGGAATTTGATTTTAACTATTTTTCCAGTTATTAAAACCAGAACAGTTACTGTAACAGATGCATTTGTAGCAATATTTTCTTGCAACTCAGAAAAAAAGTGGTTACTCAGAAGTATTTCAGACTATTTTCTACCTTCTCTATAAATTTTACAAAAACTGAGTTGAGATTGAGAGAAATTCCCAAAGAGAAATTGCCCAGCACTGTAAAATACAGATCAAAATTCAGTTTCATTTTCACCATGGTAATGACACAGTAGCACTACTGGTTTAAGATGAAAATAAATCCAAATATTCTAAAATGGTCTTTATGTTCTTTGCAGTTTGTCAATCTCATTATTTGCCATCCATTTCTTATTACCTTTGGTTAGATCTCTAGGTGTCGAAGCAGATGGAATTTGTGGGCATTTTTCTATTTTGTTGCAAGGGCTGGTTTTTCATTTTAAAGTTTAAAGAAGATATGAAGCACATTTTTCATAAAAAAAAAGAAAAAGAAATCTTTAATTGCAAAAAACCCCACCAAAATAGAAAGCTTCTGTCACCACAGAGTACTACTTCATGACAAAATATTATTTTTTGCTTTGTATCTTGTTCATGAAAAAGAAAACAGCAGAGATTATTATAAGGGGAAGCAAGAGGCTGATAGTGGTTAATGAAAAGAAGAGTCAACAGTGAAAGGCGTAAAATTATTTCTAACTTGATTTAGATTTAGCACGGATTAAGACAAAAATCCTTGAGCTCTCTTGTGTAAAAATCCAAATCAAGTTATAGAAATAATAAAACAGAACTTTTAAATACATTCTCTTTCCTTGCTGCATCTGTGAAGAGAGGAAAAAATACATGCCTAAGTACAAACCTAATATACACATAAATGCACACTGAGAGATGCCTACTAAATGCAGAAGAAAAGAGGTGTTTTTTCCAAGTAAAAATGACCAAAATTTAAAAAAGACAAATTTTTAGATAGATAACAGAGCAGAAGAAATAAAAATAACAGCTGCAATGAAGTTGAAGGATAACAGATTAGCAAATTGGAATATAACATTCAAATGTGTAAAATTATTTTTAATATTATCTGTTTCTCTGAATGGCCACAAGACAATAGGTAAATTGATAGTATCTAGAAATACACATGAAATATGGTTATTTCCCTTAACAATTTTGAACAGTTTTTCTAACCAATAAAACTATTTTGAAGGTACTGTCAAAAATCCCATGTGGTTCAGACGGAGTTTTTGTTACATGAGTGCATTTTAGTAGTGACATTGAATTTCATAGTAGATCTCATTTTAGATATGTAATCTGTAATTTTACTTCAAGGAAGAAATCATACCTTGATATGATATAGATATTTTTGTAAATTTGAGATACTGCTCTATATCAACAAGAACATCATAAATGTCTTGAACTATTTGAACTCTTAGACCATCACAACTTCAAGGTCAATTTAATGTGACACATATTTATCTAAGTTTCTATTAAAAATTTAATGAAATAAGAGATTAGAAAAATTTACCTCTTACCTGCTAGTCTGCAGCTTGACTTAGAGTCAGATACTCAGTTCCTCAGAACTTGTGAACTGTTCCTAAAAGTAGGATGGAAAACTCCTCTCAAAGGTTGGGTTATTAAAAATGAGGAGCTTTCTGAAGTACATCTCATCACAGAGCCAGGAGTCAAGCTGGTAAGTAACTAGACAAATGTCAGAGTCCAAATTAAATTTAAAAAAAAACCAAAAAACCTGTTTTCTTAAAATTTGGATTGCTGTTTAAAGGTCTGGAATAATGTTAAAGAAAGACAGATTAATTACACTTATACCATTTATAGTAAATTCTAAGATTAGAATTGGAAGGGATTACTACTTCATGACTTCATATAAGCTTGCAAAGAGAGAAAACTAGAACAAAGAGACTAGCATTCTCTTTATTCTTTTTTTTTCTTCTTATTCCACTCAAGAAATACTATTAGATTTCAGGTTCACCAATTTTTCCTTTTCCTCTCACTGTAACAAAATTGCCTCCAGAGCTCTGTAATGTTAGGTGTTAATTATGTGCTGCAATGCAGTACATACTCTGAAAAGCAATATTGCCTTTGTCATTTGTGACTGATTACCCAATTCTGCCTGTTCTTGAAAGAAGTTATTTCCTGAAATTTGCTTTGTAATTCAGCTCATGTGTCTGCTCATTAGTTTTTTTCAAGCTGCATCATTTTGCATACTTTATCACACAGACAACAGAAATGTAATGCTAGCAAATGCGTTCACTGAAATACACTTGGTCAGCCCTGCAGTATTCACAGAGTGCAATATTGCCTCTGCCTCTTAAAAACAAGCTTTTCTCTGGCAACAGCTGTTGTGAAGGAGTGAGCACTGTATCCTGAGTCCCATTCAATGAGCAAAACTCACTTTGGTTTAGCCTCAAAATTAATAAGTTTCTGGTCATTCCTTCCACAGACAACATCAGTCTATCAGCACTGCACCCCAGCATAAATGTCTGCTTTGAGCACCTGCAGTAGGTTTAGTGAGGTGACTTTTCAAGCACAGCTATCAAAAGTAACTGATACCCTGTCTATAAGTAAATCTGCATGTGTTTTATGTCTGCACTGAGTCTCCAACTCTTGTACATTAATCACCTCAAGTCTAGTGACTGTTTTATACCTGTTTACTCTTTAAGGCTTATCTTAGGAAGAAAACCCTAGAAGCATCATTTGAACTTATAGGTTAATTTTCCTACCATGTAACCCAAAAATGAGTTCTTTGAGATTACATTACTTCTTCTCTTTTTCTGGAAGAGAAATTCTCATGCAGATGTTCTGTGCAAATGAGTGAGGTACCCAAAACACAGAATAAACTTCAAGATGTGCATGGTTAGGCCATGCACTGTTAGGCTACAGGCTAGTCAGCAGAAGTTCTGCAAATTTTGAAGCAACACTCAATACCTGCTCACTTGCTTTGTTTCCACTGACAACTTTACTGTGTGGTCCAAAGAAACAAAGAGCCAAAACCAAACTCCAGAGTTATTCTAATCAGACTTATTCCTAATTGAATCTGGGGACCCACAAACTCAACATTGGCCTGCAGCCTACAATTGTGAAAGAAAGAACTGGCTACATGTTGTTTATTATTGACTCGATATAGGCTGAATAAGAATTTTGCACACATAAATAAAGCACATTATACTAAGAATATTACATACATATTTTGCAGCACTGATTTGTCCTCCAACACAAATGCTATCCAGAAAGTATTTCAAGAGTTCCAGGTCAGCCTTTTATATTTTCCAGAAATTAACTGTTATTAATAATAATTCAGTGCAACAATTATTCTTGACCATCAATAACTTTCAACACAAAAGATCATAAATACCATCACTTACTGGAGATTACTGAAGCCTGAAGACCTCTAAATGTGTTTTTTATGCTGCAGAATATGCAAATATATTTGTGAAGCTGTGTTTAACATTCATGTATTTTATCAGTTTGGGCAGGCCCCTATGTGGTGGTGTAATACCGGTTGTTTTCTCTGATACACCGAATTGTTTGGTTACATCAGTAGTAATTTGGCTGCACCTTGATTCCACAATAATGGCACACAGGCAAATAAATACCTAGCCTGGAATAGTTCTCCACTTGCAGATCTTAATAGTAGTTGTGGATATTTAATTCTGTAAATATTTAATTCTGTGGATATTTAATTTTGTAAATCCAGACTGTAACAAGCTGAAATCTGTGTATAAAAATCACCCGTTTTTGCTTCTGAACAATTCATGAGGAAAAAATGTTTTTACTTAACAGCAGCGCCCATGTAAAGTCCTGATAAATTTGCAAAAGGCTTCAAAAAGTGCTTTGTCATTGTATCTCTTTGAACACCCGAAGGCTATATGCAAAGTGAATCACAACCTAAAGGTCTTAAATCCTATGTAAAGTGAAGCAAAAATCGTGCTAAACCAGGGAGACAAGGGAGAGAGGCAACAGCTCAGCAGGAGTTCTCTACTTAAGGAGACTGGAGTGGACCACCCTCTCCCCCATCTCCCCTCACCACCACCTGTGAAGAAGCCTGACACTGGGACCCGAGGCGCTGCCAGCCCGGGTACAAGAGACCAGCCACGCTGCACGAGTGAGTTGTGGAAAAGCCTGCTTCTGCATCCTCGAGAGACGGAGTGCAAGCTCGCTGCTGGGATGTGAGTTGTAGATTCCTAGAGCAAGCAGCCCAAGCAGACCAGAGCCAAAAGTGAGTTGCAAGGAACCATGCTGGTTAAACCTTCCACCACAGCAGGACTCCAGACTGCGTGTTAACAAGCTGCCAGTCTCCCCAGAGATAACCATCAAGAAGCAGAAAAAAAAAAAAAAAGGGCAAAAACTTAATCACCTACACCATCTCAGCAAAAAGGTAGCAATGGTGGTAAACAATCCTACGTTTTTAAAGTAACCTCAGATTTCTTTCCAGGTTTTCTCTGTTTTTCCTTTTCTTTCTCTTTGCCTCTTTTACAGTTAATAAAGTATTTTTTTTAATTGTATCAACATATAACTTTATTTGAGTTTTAATCTCGTTTTGGGGAATATTCAAACCTCAAGTTCGTTCCACAATCCACCAAGAGCTCTCTTTGCTCCACTGTGATTAAGCAGATTGCGACAACCAGAACTGCAAAATCTCAAATGAATCCTGGTACACAAATCATCTTCCCAACAGACAAGTTCCAGATTAGCAAGAGCTACATGGGACTACATGTCAAACATTTTTGAGAACTAGCAGGTATAAGAACTTTATAAATGAGCTATGAATATTCACTGACCTCTACTCTCAGGTATTTTGCATGGATTTAAATTACTTCTTTCTAAAGTGACTGAAGACAATATAAAAGTCTTATTCATGTCTTAAACCACATATTTTGAAAACTATCACTTCTCCATTGAGTTAATGTATTTTGTCAACAAATATCTTTCTAGATGCAAATTTTAAAGACCTCATTTTGATTTTGTCTAAAAAATATATGATTTAATAACATTGTTTTCTGTAAATACTGTTTTAGTTCTGTTCTTTCATACAGTAGAACATAGAATTAACAGAAAATTTCAGATTAAAAATTACTTCTGGGGCTTTCTTGTCCAAAGTCCTACTCACAGCAGCGTGAGGTCTGAGGTCAGACCAGGTTGCTCAGGGCTTTATCTAACTGCATATTGACACCTCCAAGGACAGAATGTCAATCAAAAAAATCATAAAACTTATTTTGCTGCTTGATGCCCTCGAGGAGAAAAAGTTTTCCGTCATATCCAGTCTGATATATATCTGTTTTAGCTTGTGACCACTGTCCCATCATGTACCACTGTGAAGAGCCTGAGTTTGTCTTTGATTAACTCCTTACAGATATTAAGATGCAGCTCTTAGATTCTTCCTGGAGCCACCTCTTCTTCAGCATGAGCAAGTCCCAGTCCCTCAGCCTCTTCTCCTGGGAAAACTTCTTCAACTCTGACTAGTTTGAGGTTTTTCTGTTTCAGTTTATCAGTGCCTTTCCTAGGAAGTGTGGAGGTAGGGATGGCAAGGCTGGATGCAGTATCTTAATGGGGTCTTGCAGGTACCAAGCAGAGGGGAAAAGTCCATCTCACAGACTCACAGATTATTCTGAGTTGGAAGGGACCCACAAGGGTCATCAAGTCCAACCCTTAATGGCCTGTGCAGGGATCAAGCCTTTGACTGTGATCAAACCATGCTAATAACATCTTATTAGCCACATGCTCTAGCCAACTGAGCTCATCTGCCTTGGCTGTATCCCTGGGAATGCTATGGAGGATGCTGTTGTCCAGGGCAAACTACCAGCTCATATTCTGCTTCTATTGGCCAAGGTCCCCACAACCCTTCCAGCAGAGTTGTTTCCAGACAGACGGGCACTAGGCAGTGTCCTTGCAGTGGTTCCCTACGGGGCAGAACTTTTCATTTGTCACCTGCAAGCCCAATTATTGTGTCCTCTGAAACCTCCTCCAAGTCCTTGATAAATCTAATAAACAGGACAGATCATTTTTGTAGTCCACATGTCACCAACATCAGCTGAGGGCCAACCCATTTACTAGTGCCATCTGAGCCAAATCATCTATCACAGATTTTACCCCTCTTACTACCTAGCTATTCAGATCCTACAGTGAAAACTTAAGATTAAAAAGAAGAATAATAACTGTGGCAGATAGTGTTGAAAGCCCAACTAAAGTAAAGGGAAATGATACCCCCTGTTCTCTCCTCATCCATATACCCACTTAGAATCATAGAGTATGCTGAAGTTGGAAAAGACCTGCAAGGATCATTGATTCTAACCATTAGCCCTGCACAGGACCATGCCCAAGAGTCACATCATGTGCCTGAGAGTATAATCCAAACCCTTCTTGAATTCTGCCAGTCTTGGTGTTATGACCACTGCCCTGGGCAGCCTGTTCCAGTGTCCAGCCTCCCTCTGGTTGAAGAATTTTTTTCTAATACCCAGCCTAAACCTCCCCTGTCACAACCTCAGGCCATTCCCTCGGGTCATGTCACTGATCGTCACAGAGAAGAGATCAGTGCCTGCCCCTCCTCTTCTCCTCACCAGGAAGTTGTAGACAACAATGAGGTCTCCCCTCAGTCTCCTCTTTTTCAGCTGAACAAATGAAGGAACCTCAGCCATTCTTCATATGGCTTCCCTCAAGGCATTTCACCATCTTCATTGCCCTCCTTTGGATGCTCTCTAAGAGCATAATGTCTTTCCTATATTGTTGTCCCCAAAATTGCACACAGGACTCAGGGTGAGGCCATCCCAGTGCAGAGCAGAGCAGGGCAATCCCCTCCCCTGACTGGCTGGCGATGCCCCCGCATGGTCAGTTTAATGTTCAGACAGTGCTTGCAATAGCCAGGGTAGGGCACTGGCAAATTTACAGCTCACTGCGCAGTGAAGTAGATGTTGACTTAAATTTAAAAAAATGTTTCACCTGTAGCTTCATAGAGCAACAAGTCTGTGTCAGTTTTGTTGGTTGGTTTGCTTTATTGTTTTGTTTAGTTTCTGGTGTTTTTCTGACATTGCTTGTGTCAGGACACAGGCACTATGTTAGGCTAACACAAAGGCCTCAGCATTCACCAGGTTTTGTCCAGATGCTAAGTAAGCTAGACTGATGGCTTTCACTTGAGTGGAATGAAAATGACAACAGAGAAGACAAAATTCCCTAAAAAGTTCATGTACATATCTTAATGACTTAACATAATTTGACCTGGAAGTGCTATTATCACTGAAGCCAAACTAATATTAGTCCTTTTATTATACAGATAAGACTTTGATTCTAACAATAAATTTTGGAGTTTGCATTGGTACAAATAGTTTTTGTTTAAAAGATTTAGAGGATAAAAACCTGATGAGAATGCAAACAATCTATTCTATAACTTGAATGGAGTAAATTGGCAACACTTGTTTTGGTTGTGTTGTTTTGTTGTTTTTTTTTCCCAAAAAAAGCTATCCTTCCCAGTAGCATGTTCTCCTTTTTAAGCGAAAAACTGAACACACATCTGCATTGTATTAGCATAGGTTTTCCATTCAAATGCAAGAGAAAAGAGCACAAAGCTCCTGTTTTTCTCAATGACTGGGAAACAGAATTCTACATAGGCTTACAGTTGTAAGTAGGATGTTGACCAGTTGGAGAAAAAAAAAAATTAAATGCATTCTCTCCTCTGTCCATTAGATGACTATATTTTTCTATTTTTCTCCTCATTTTAATCTAGACTCCATCTGCTGCTTAAGAATTAGATTCAAAATAAATTTCCAGTATATCCAAAATCCAAGCAGAAATGATAAACTGAATTATCCAAAGCTTTGTGGAGAATATACTGAGCTCTGTGAAAGAGGACTGTTGACTGCTTAGTGAAGTCATTAAATAAGACAACCCATTCCAATTTAGACTCTATAGGCAAGATGATAAGAAACAGCAGCTCTTGTAGTTTCATTTATGCCGGATATCAGAGGAATGTGCAGGCTAATGTTAATAGAGGATAACTGTCCTGCACAATCAATTAGAGCTATATATTCTAATCACCAAACAAAGAATTTGAATGTGAAGTTATTTATATTAATGCTGAAGTTTCTTTCATTAGACAAGCACAACCCCACTAAACCAGAATATTTTTCACTTGTGTCTAGATCTTTTCTGCAGCACTGGCTACAGTTTCAAAGTCAAAAGAGAATAGCTACTGAACTGTTGCCAAATTCATAATCCATTGACACAGAAAAATAAATCTATAATCTGTGCATCAATATGTAACTGCATAATTTGTATTTAATTAGTTTAGAATTATGATTAAAATTAGATTTCATGAAGGATACTTAGAGATGTATTTCAAAATATGCTTGCTTTTCTTATGCTATAATTTGTTCTACATGTCCTTGTCAAAAAGAAATTAATTTTCTTCAGTCTGTATGCATATGCCCACTTCAGTTAGTGATAAATCAAAGTGCTATCTTTAAGAACAGATAAAAGTTACCAACATACTAACCATTCATCAGAACAACCTGAAACTGCTTAGCCAAATGATTCCCTTTATAGTATATACTGATAAGTAGACGTCCAGTAGGTCTCCAACATTCTAGGTTTAAAAAACAAACAAACAAAGAACTTCTAATGTTACCAAGCACTGCAATTCCTTTGAAGACAAGTATTATAAATAATTGTAACATTGCATTTTCATTATATGAAGACTATAGAATGATTACCTTTGTTTAATTTTTACACACATGTGAATCCAGTAACACAGAGCTTTTCTCTATGTTTTAGTGGGAATGTTATTCCATACTCTTTACAAAAATAAGAGATCTTTTTGAAATCACCCAGACTGTTACAGTTTTGCACATGTTCTCTTTCATTCAGATTTTATACTGCTCTGTTAAAGCACTTTTGCATGAAGGTTCCTTTTAGGCTCTTCATTTTTATTCTGGTTTTTCCTTGGCTGGGTTCAAAACTGACTGGATTGCTTAGCACAGAGAGTGGTGGCACATGGAGTTACACCCAGTTGATTGCTCATCACCAAGGGTATTCCCCAGAGCTCTTTGTTGAGGCCAGTCCTGTTAAATAAGTTTATAAGATATTAAAGGAACCAAGTGCACCCTCAGTAAGTTTGCAGATAACACCAAGTTGGACAGGACTGTTGATCTGCTAGAGGGTAGGAAGGTTCTGCAGAGAGATCTGGAAAGTCAGGATAGATGGGCTGAGGACAGCTGTAAGAGGTTCAAGAAAGCAAAGTTCTGTGTTCTGCCCTTGGGTCACAACAACCCCAGAAAGTGCTAAAGGCTGGGGCAGGGTGCCTGGAAAGTGGTCCATAAAAAAAGGAGCTGGGGTTGCTGGTCAACCACAAGCTGAACATGAGCCAGCAGTGTGCCCAGGTGGTCAAGAAGGCCATTGTGGTCTGTATCAGAAATAGTGTGGTCAGCAGCACCAGGGCAGTGATTGTCCCTCTGTGCCCAACATTGGTGAGGCTGCACCTCAAGTCCTTTGTTCAGTTCTGAGCTCCTCAATACATGAAAGATATTGAGCTGCTGAAGCATTTCCAGAGAAGGGGAATGAAGGTGATGAAGGATCTAGGGAGTAACTCCTCTGAGGAGCAGCTGAGGGAGTTAGGGTTGTTCAGCCTGGAAAAAATGGAGGCTCAGGGGGGACCTTGTCCTCTGCAAGTACTTGGAGGGAGGTTGTAGCCAGGTGGGGATCAACCTCTTCTCCCAGACAGCTGGCAACAGGAAAAGAGAACATAGCCTCAAGCTGCAGTACGGCGCGTTTAGGTTGGACATCAGGAAGAATTTCTTCACTGGTGGTTAAGCTATTGAATGGAGGTGGTGGAGTCACCAATCCTGGAGACTCCCGTGGACATGGCACTTAGTGCTGTGCTCTGGCTGGCAAGGTAGTGTGCGGTGAAAGGTTGGGCTCGATCTTGCAGTTTTTCTACCACAATTCTGATTCTACCCTTTTATAAAATCAGTAAGGAATTTCCCTCAGAAAATTTGCTATTGGTTGCAAATTGTAACAAAAAGAGAATTCTTACAGCATTCTTTAAAAGTTTTTTAGTCTGTTGAAACTAAATGCACAATTTCTCCAAAGATTGTGATTGAAAATTGGGACAGTATCTAAAAAAAATGAAAGGAAAACAAAGCACCAAAATAAAGGGACTAGGAGGGGTGAAAGGGTGGAAAAGAAAGAGTCCGAAAGGAACACTAACAGGAGAGTATGTGAGGTTGGAAGAAGATCTAAAATGACATGAACAACATAGAAACCAGGACACAAGACCAAAGGTGCCCAGAGGGAGACAAAAAATTAAATGAATCAGAAAAATGTGACATCCATAAGAATGTGTAATTTAAGACAGAATGTCATGAGACTGTCTAAAGATAAAATATTAAAGAATAATAAACAAATAAAGTTTAATATTGAGGAGTTGAGAAGGATGAGAGGAGTTAAATGACATCTTTTCAGTGAAGTAAATAAATACATAAATAAAAATGGTAGAAATGGTCAGAAAAAAAAAGAATGGCACATTGACAGAAATGCATATTTAAGCAAATGTGTGGGAAATAAAGAGTAAACAAGATGGTATTCTACTAAAGGTGTTTAACCCTCATTTTTCCCACTTCCTGATAACGTTTTTAGCTGTAGTAGGAATTTACTCCGGACAATGCCCTTGTTTCTGTTGAGTCTGTATTTATAACTGTCACCCATCAAAGTTTTTCCATTTCTTCCACTTTTGTTAAAAAAAAACCAACTAACCAAAACCAAACAAAACCAAAATCAGAAACCTTGCTCACTCAGCTGCCTAGGCAGTCTAGTTATGTTGTAGAAATGCAGATGACATTGGTTTAGGGTTAAAATAAATTCCTTAGATTGCAAGGCTGCTATGAAGACCATTAAGTGAATTATTACTCAGTATGTCCTTCCCTAGCACAGACACAAATCTGAAAGACTTGCAACTGAATTCAGTCCCTTTTTTCCCTATTTCAGCTACATCTTTCCTCAGTTACTCAAGCTACATGCCAAATTTAATGGAGTCTAATTCTTTATTCATACTTATTTCCTCAGTTTTATGGAGAGCTACCTGAGCATGGTGTAAAAGGAAACATTTCCTATTCACCATCACCATCTACTGCTTCGAAAATGATAGCAAGGAAATTTGCAAAACCTGGAGAAAGTCATACTTACTCCATACCTGAAATCATCCCCCAGGGAATGGGACAGTAAAGATAGTTTGTGATACGTGAATCGTAGATGCTGAAATCCCAGATTATCATGTAAAGGGGAAATGGGATCAGACACACTCACAGAAGCAGAGACCTCCAGTTTCTGCCTTCCCTGGGAGGAAAATGGTAGGGCATAGGTACAAGACAATATTAGTTCTGCAGAAACATTTTATTTCTGGCCCATCTACAAGATCCTCCAAAATATGGGATCAGGAATACACATATAAGAATGAGGGTCTTAGTGGCATTGTTTCTCCATTTCCATACCATTAGCTATCACTCATGCACCATTATTTCCAGCTTTCTTACAGTTCCTTTGAAGTTTGTTCCATCTCTAACCCTTTTCCCTTCCTCTCTTATGTATCTCCATTTATCTCCATCCACACAATCCCTCTACTCTTATCGTTCTAATACTTATCATTAAACTCATGCTTACAGTGTAAGTTTATTTTTTGTAAATACTTCCCAAATTCTTTTTACAAGCTATAATAGCAGATTCTCAATAGGTCAAGTTTACAGAAGCTAAAGACTATGTAGGGTAATTTTACTTTCTGCTAGAATGTATTCTTCTAGAATGCTCTGGGAACTGAAGCTTTTTGATAACCACAAAGTTAATTACTACTGAAGCTATCTTGCATCATCAACATACATTTATATTCACAGAAGAGGTCTCCTGATCTTTATTAAATATTGCTTTAATATTTAAAATTCTTGCAAGAGTAATAATTGGCCTAACACAGAACTGACATGAAGGGGTAAGACAAAAAAGTCTCACTGATGCATGATATTTTTCAACAAGCCATTTAATAAGAGCTTTGAGCCACATAGAGTATGAAATCTACGGTTAAGGCTGATTAGTCTTCATATTATAAGACCCTCTTATAATGTCAATAAATAAGAAACAAATTGCACACAACAGTGACCTAACAGTAGTTTGCTATCAAGTTGAAATGCAAAGATGTCTAAAAGCATAGACACAAGGTTGGGATTCTAGTTAGCTATGAAGGAGGTAAAATGAATGTAAATAGTATTTGCCCTTTCAAGCTAAACAGTTAAAATTGGCAATGGCATTAGCATACTCATTAAATTTTGAATAAAAAAAAATCACCTATACTCCTGTAGAAACCTGATCAGAAAACAAATCACAGTTATCCAGTAAGGAAACTAGGATTTTAAGAAAATTCTTTAAGATGGAACATTTTTTTAGAGATGTTCTTGAAGAACTCAGAAAAATTAATTGAGAAATAAGAAATGTAGTATATGAAACTTCTCATATTATAAATATTACAAATATATATGAGCCTTTGGCAAAAATCTAAAAATAATTTTTTATTGAAAACCAGGTTTCTTGTCCTATAAATTTACACTTTTTTATCCTTCATACTTCTAGTGTATCTTTTATTTAATGCTTTATATAAAAATAAAACATTTATCTATTGTAGGGCTCAATTTTTAGTCATAAGCAAACAAAGAAATCCACATTTAAAAGGTTAAGACTAAGATGAGAAGTTATGGTAATGCCATCAAGACTTACACAACTCAAAATTAAATTAAGATATTATAGCTGCATTTATAATCCTGGTATGCCACAAAGTGACTGAAGTAAAAAAATCATTGAGTACCTCAATCTTGTCTATGTAATTACATTTTACATTTTCTTCTAAAGAGGGCCCACATTTTGCCCCATCTTACTTTTAAAACCAACTTACCTATAGAAGCTTTTCTTTTTGCCTTTGACGTGGCTGGTCATATTTAATTCTATCATTAGTTTTCCTAACCTGATCCCTGACTGCTCAGACAGCATCTCTGTATTTCTCCCAGGCCACTTGTCCTTGCTTCCACTCTCTGTAGCTTCCTTTTTATGTTTGAGTTTGTCCAGTAGCTATTCATCCATGTAGGCTTCTGCCTGTCTTCCTCTTTGCTGTAATTCATCACTCCTGAAGTTGGAGGAGGTGGCCCTTGAATATTAATCATATTTCTTGGACCCATTGGCCTTCCAGGGTTTTGATCAATTGTACTCTACCAAACCGATTTGAAAGAAGCCAAGCTCTGCTATCCTGAAGTCCAAGGTAGTGAGCTTACTGTGTACCCTCCTTGCTTCCCTTCTGCTTCACCATTTCAGAATCATTACAGCCCAGGTTGCCTGCCCTTGAGCTTACACTACCTACCAGGCCCTTGTTGTTGATGAGACTACATTCCTCACCATAACATCTCTTCTTGTTAGGTTATCCATCACTTAGAGGAGTAATTTATTCTCCAACAACCAAAGTGGTTCATGTAATTCCCTGCTCTGTTGTATCTCCAATAAATATCCGAGCACCTGAAGACCCCCGTGAGGACCAGGGTTTGTGAATGTGAAAGCCCTCTCCATAGAGGGCTTTACACACTCAGTATTCCTGATCAGTTGGCCTGTAGCAGATCCCCACTATAATGTCATGTGTCCCTATCCTCCGTTTGCTCCTGACTCATAATCTCCTCATCCATGCTGAAGCAGAGCTTCATGTGCTTCAGCTAGTCACTGACATAGGGCAACACCGCCTCCTCATCTCCCATACCTGTCCTTCCTGAAAAGCCTCTATCCTCCCATTCAAATACTGCAATCATAGGAGCCATTCCACCATGTCTCTACTATGTCAGTAAGGTCATAGCCCTGCAGGTGTGCACACGTCTCTAACTTGTCTTATTTCCCATGCTACATGTGTTTGCATAGAGGCATTTAAGTTGGTCCCCAATGAAGCAGCTAACTGGAAGAGGTGGCTGGAATTCCTTTGTACTGCCCTTCAGGTGTGCTCCTGAGGACCTGTAATCCCTCTCCAGGCTGTGGGCATCTTTTACTCGCCCTGGCACTAAACCGGTAGGAGTGGGATGGATTGAGTTTCCCCTGCCCTGGCAACATTAGTTTGGAGTCTTCTTCACCAACTTGGCAAGCCTATGACTGAAGATATTTTTCCCCTACTCTGATAAATGAGCCCCATCAGCCCCCTGGTAGACGAGTTTCTCAAAGCAAATCCCATAGTCTAATGAGTCAAACTTCTAGCTGTGGCAGCAGTCTGGTAACCATTTGTTGGTTCACCAGAGTTGACTGACCCTGTCAAACCCTCTAACCTCAGGCAGATTGATACAGAATTTCAGCTTATATATGACACTAAAAAAGTACAGAAGACAAAAACATTGCAGAGGAATAAGGACATAAAATAAACACAGAAAAGAAATGCCAGTTAGAAGATGACAGAGTTATGGCTCCCCTGGGACTGCATGAGTTACAATTTAAAATATCATGTGCCATTTTCCCACCACAAGCAAATGATTGTGCAAAATTTGTATTCAGAAGTCAATGAGTTTTGTTGCTATACAAAGCATGAATTGATGGTAGCATCCCATTTTCATGGCCTGGGAATAGATGCATGGATGTTGTGACCAAAAGTGCTTATTAATACATGGATTGATAAATAAAAATAGTTGCTTTATGCAGTATAATACATTACCAGAATATTTACTTTATATTTACAGGGTTGTGACTGGGGTTTGGGTTTGTTATTTTTTTCTGGAAAATTAACAGCAAATATTATGCATATAATCCGTGTTTTCTTTTGGAGACCCAGTGTGTTTTTCATGCACAGATGGCACCTTGTGTGGAATGAAAGTAAAGAACATACACAAGATTAAAGATTCTGTAACTCAGATTAGAACTCAAATTTATCTCTATTAACATTTAACTGAAAGAAAGAGTATTGGGGAGAAGGACTCTGCCTTGCAACTGTGTATTTCTCATCCACTATATATTTTCAATAGAAAAAAAAAGGTTATTTCAAATTTCAAAAGAAATTTCAAAAGAAATTTCAAAAGAAATAGAGCTCCATTATGTCATTAGAGGTTCATATGATATAAGCACCTTGTAGATTGCATCAGAGGGAATAGAAACTATACTCATTTCAGATGATCTATAACAGTATGTGTTAATTTTCTACACAATTTTATTTCCGCTATCAGAATATTTTTATTAACAGTAAAGGATCTTTCAAATTAAGAGTTACAAAGTGACAAAGTTAATTCTGGCAAAGGTATTTTAAATCATCATTTATCTATATATTCATAAAATCTAATTTCTCAATAAAATATAATCTTGACATATTAACATTTTGAATTATAAGAGTAAAATTGGCATTAGTGCAAACAAGTTTCTGCTATATTGAGAAATTGCATTAAAAGAAGAGAGGGTTAGAGGATGGCATCCAAACCCAAGTAAATAGTAATTTATTTACAAAAACTTCATCCACAGCAAGATGTTTCCAAACATTGATGATTTGCAAATGAATAATGGGTGCAGGATTTTGTAAATAAAGTGACAATGCATTATCTAAATTATCTAGGCAGAGATGGAAAAAAAATCAGTATGAGACATGCAGAAGATCCCTCCTTCTGAAAAATAAGCTCTCTCAGCATTTGGCTTTAATTTAAAATTATGTGTCTCCGTTGAATTCATGTAAAAATTTCAAAGGAGACCCTAGAGACAAACTCATGGTTATAAAGCCAACCTGTGCTGGAGAAAAATCCTTTTATGTTGCACCAATATTTCTACCTGATACAAAAACCAAAAAACAGTTGAGACTATGTCCCAAGTATCTACAATGCACAAAAAAAAGAGAAAAAAATGAAAAAAGAAAATGCTGTGATCTACTCCAGATGATGGCAAAAATTCTTTTAAAAAACTTAATAAGCCAAACACTTCAGTTTATGCTTCGAAACAAGTGCTAGCAAGTTCTAGCAAATGACATGAAAAATTATGACTGGACTCTCCCTCTCCCATACTGATGGGGCAGCATCAGTACTTATAGATGCTTTTCTAGCCTGTTCTTAAGATGACTTCTGATGGAGATACCGCTACCCCTTCCCCAGGCATTTTCAGTATTTCACTAATATTTCTTTTTCCAATATTTTGCTTGACTTGATTTTGTTGCAACAAAAGTCCATTATTTCATGTTTCTAGCTACCTCACATATGTAGGATGGACCATGTCCTTCCCTTTCATGTTTCCAAGGAATGTCCAAATCTCTAATCTCAAAGGGCAGTGCACAGAACTTGCTACAGTGTCTGAAGAAAAGCCTTACTCTCTCAGAGCTGAACAAAAGACAAAATACTCAGCAGTAACCATTGCTCTGTGCTATGTACAGTCCCTATGTACAGTCAAGTCAGGGACAGAGGAGAGAGCTGCAAAGGGGACACTATGTAGGCCTTTTTGAAGGGAAATAGCATGGAATAGCATGGAAAAGCATCACATACATCTCTTTCATGGGATTTTTATTTCAAGTTTCTTGCAGAGTATATTTCTGTTTAGTGTATTCCTAATATAGTGTTTGTGCCTCTTTCCGTATTTCTGACATTCATTCTCCTCCTTGTGACATTTTAACTTCCTGATATTTTAGTAAATAACTGTTTTTCCAGCTCTTGCTCCCATTTCTGCATCTGTGCAACTGATTATTCTTGTGTGAAGTACTTTGCAGTTGTCTCTCTTAAATTTATCCTGGTTTTTTGGGCCATTTCCCAAACTATCCAGATCACTTTGAATCCTAATGTTGTTCTTCCCCACACTTGCAGCTCTCTCCAAGTTTGATTCAACTCCAAATTTGGTAAGCATATTTTATATTTCATTTATATTTTACCCTGCCCATTAATACCAGTAATGAATAATACATGTCCAGAATGCTGGTTCCCTTAGAGAATGAATTTGACACGGCCCCCTCTTTTGACAACAATGCCTAATAACTCCCTGGAAATGGCTTTTTTCCAACAAGTGTTGCATCTGCACCATAATGCCAATCAATAGAAAATGTCTTTTCTTTAAGAAAGTCCTCTGAGACATTTTCAGAAGCACTACTTAAGGTCAAGATTAGTGCTACTTGCTCCTTTTTTTTCCTCTTCACAAAGGTTTTTAACTGGTAACAAGCTGTTCTTGTCAGATCTAGGTTGGCAGTTACTACTTTGCACGTGTTTACAAATAGTTTCACTGTTTTGTCATATGTCAAGGAATTTCAGTTTAACAGGTTATATTTCTAATTCCTTGAGTTTTCTTTGTCTGATCTCTTTTTAATTATTTTATTAGTTCTTTTTTATTTAACATGAGCAATACCTCTACATGTTTTTATCTGTTAGCATTTAATTTCCTTGACTTTCTAAAAATAATTACTGCTATTAGTCAAGCTGAAAATGTAACTGAATGAATACTTTTTAAGTTTTATATTGCATTTTTCTCCTAGTCTACACTGAGGCTCCCTCTTATTTCACCACTATTAAGGATACTAGCTGCTAAACACAGCTGTTCTTTTAGGACATCAGTGATGAAAAAAAAAATAATTACTTCAACTGACTTATGGATATATATTTTCCTACAAAATATTTTTTACAGACTCACAGAATGTACTGAGCTGGAAGGGACCCACAAGGATCACTGAGATCGACTCCTGGCCCTGCACAGGAGGATCCTCAAGTCACATCATGTGCCTGAGGGTATCATATAAACACTTCTTAAAGTCTATCAGGCTTGGTGGTATGACCAGTCCTCCGGTGCCAAACCACACTTTGGGTAATGAACCTTTTTCTAATATCTAACCCAAACCTCCCCTGACACAATTGCAGACCATTCCCTCTTTGCTGGTAATGCACAACAATACATGTCTACTGAAAAACAATGTCTTGTATCACATTTTATAGTCTAATCTTTCTGATTTTTGTCTTTATAAACAACTAAATTATTATATTTAGTTGAGACTTTTTTAAATGTGTACTAGAAGTTGTTTATATTTTATTGTTTGTTTTATTGTTAAAACTGTTCTAGTCAGGCTAAACTAGAAACTTGCAATTTATCAGTGCTGGTCTTCTGCACTTATCCTTACTTATTAGAATAACTTGCTTTCAATTCCTCAAAGGTCTACCATCTTGCTTTAATTCCTTTTGACCATAGACCAGCCCATATATACTCTAAGCTTAGTTTTACACAAACAAAATAACAGTTTTCAAAACTCTTTAAATTATTACTCAGAGAATTTTGGTGGGTCTATTTTTCTCTACTGTCTAAATCTCAGACCTCTGCACTTGTATGAAGTGTTATCTGTCTTACAGTTCTTGTTGACTTTCCTGAAGATGAATAGCATTACAGACCTTTAGACTTATAGACCTTTAGAAATTGCCTGGTCTGACCTGCCACTTAGAACCGAGCCAGGCTGGACTCTAATAAAACTTAGTCCTTTACAATACTACTTTAGTCATGCAAGCTTTTCTGTTGTGGTAATTAAAACAACTCTGAACTTGAATTAAATATCTAGTTAAAAAACTTCTCTTGCAAGACAGAAGGCAAACAGAATAAGTATTGACTCAGAAGCAGAAAATAATAGTCACCTGTCTTGTTACTTTTTTTAAGCTATTTGTTGACTGCAATTAGTTATTACTGATTACAAAATCATAGAATCATTAAGGTTAGAAAAAATCTCCAAGATCATCAAGTCCAGCCTTTGACCAATCACTCCCTGGTCAACTAGACTAAGGCACTAAGTGGGTCACTGGAAGTTTCAGGAGTCTTTGACACTTTCTAAGATGTTACAGCTGCCTGTTATGTCAGCACAGGTAGATACATTATGGCCCATCAGCAGTGAGAGATATCTTCAGGCTATAGGCAAGCTGTCCTGATGCATCCCTGGAGGGGAATTTTCACTGTAGCAGTGGGCCTGGGAAGAAAATGAAGAAACCAGCCATAATGCCTTAAAAACTGAGGTTTTTACTGTATTGTAAAATGGATTCCTTGCTTTTTTTCCCCTGAGCAATCCTTCTCTTTCCCAAGACCTTTGAAAAAACTCTTATCTTCCTAATTAGTATGCAGATATTTGCCTTGGCCAGGCTATGTAAAAACCCCTCTTATTAGTCCTTCGTTAACCCTTTCCCCACTGGTTGTTAGCCCTTCATTTCTATTGGTTGTGACCAAAATCCCCTAAAGCCCTTTAAATACCCTTGGCCATGTGAATAAACTCTCTCTCTGCTTTCCCCTCCTGTGGTCTCTGTGTGTCTCTTTCCTGGGACATCTCAGGGATCACATGGCTGGGAGGGAATGGGAAGTGGGGAACGTTCCACCACGCTGTCACAATCACAGCTGAGACATTTGTGTAAGGACAAAGAAACAACACCCAGCTGGTAGCCTGAAGTTAGTTCCCTTTCTGGTTGAAAGACATAATTAACCTTTATATACATGGTGAGATAAAAGGTTTTAATAAAGATTTTATTCATTGTGAGGGGACGAAACCAGCTACATAGGTTGCATAGGAACTGACTAAGCAACATGCCTGGTTATAACATATGTGGTCACTCCCCTGGAAACATCAGGAGAAGCAGAAGAGAGCTGAGGACATTGCAGTGATGATAGGTGTTGGGGCCATACTGGGGCTGAGAGTATTGTAGCAATGGGAAAACAAAAGATGGGAATTTAAAAATCCACACGGAGCTCAATATCATGCTTCTATCACTCACTCATGAATGGGGGTTTTACCACCATTTATCAGCATTGAGAGGTCTCTGCTAAATGTAAATCATCACCATTTTGCAGCATGGAAAAATTGCTGTTAGATGTAAATAAATCAGATTTTATTGTTGCTGATAGATACATCACCACTATCAGAATTAAATGAGCAAGTCTCCACATATTGTTTTTGGAGGTGAGACATACATGGGGAGAACTTATTTCAGATTTTAAAATGAAAAATGGAAGACAGTTGGATTTTACATAGGGGTCCCTGTCAAAAAAATACATGTTGAATAACAAATGTTGCTATAATAGACTCTAATTACCTTAGGAATAATGTTTTGAAGACAATTTCTGACACATAGATGCTCTAGTCTGTGTGACTTACATATTACCTTGTCCAAGTAATTTACATGAGTAAATCTTATCCTAGGAGTCCTAATGCTCTGCAGTGGAATCTCTGCTAACAAACTGAGATATGAGACTAAAAGCTGCATAGATCAGATTTTTAATCATATATTCAAACGAAATCAAAATCTGAATAACAAAGTCAGTTCGCCAATAATATAATTAAATTACTCTTCAAATCGGTAATATAGTTCCTATCAAAATGGGAAAGGAACACTTTGACCAGCAATGTCACTATGTGAACAATGGAAACACAATTCCTCTTGTAAAATATGCCATCTCCTGTTTTGTTGGAAAGGTGGTTGTTCAGTTATGTCTTAAACTCTGAACTGGTTCAGATAGTATGAAGTCAGGGTTACATTATCTATACAAAGTTTCTAGATCAAGAATTCCCAAGTGGGGAACAGCACAATACAAAAAATACCATGGTACTGAACTTCTGCCATAAGTGAGCACCCCTCAGTTAAAGGTTAAGTCTGGTGTTTCTGTAGTGCAATGAAACTTTTTGTGAGTGTCAAGCTTATCGCAGTGGCTCTGTGAAGGCTCTGCAAAGGTCACTGTACTTAATTTCAATTTCTTCACTTCTAACAGAAAAAACCCTAAATCATACATTTTTCTTATCATGTGACTATTATTATCAACTGGTAAAATAATTATTCTACAATGCAATTCATTATTTCATTAATTTACGTTACTGGCAGCATGAAACTTGCAGCTAGAAGAGAAAAAAGAAAATGTCTAAATTCTTCCATCTTATGGCTAGGTCTGCATGCAAAAAAAACCCAACCAACCAACCAAAAAAACACCAAACAACAACCCAACAAAACAAAAAGCTCCCCAAAACCCGAAAACAATCCTGTGGGTTTACAGACTACTGACATATCTTGTGTGCTACAAATTGCAATAAAAATTATATTACCAGTTTACAACCAATGTTCTCAAAAGAGAACTAGTTTCAAAAAAAGTTTGGGAGCTACAACTCTTGATTATGCATATAGAATAAGGGACAGATTATTATCAACATTTGAACTGGATGCAACACACATTGTAGTTCAGAAAGATAATGTATTTCTTCAGGCTCAACATTTAGAGGGATCTGGAGATCTGTTGCAAAACAGAACTTGGCAAACACATGGTTGCGTAAGAATACTCCACAGCACCCTGTGTATCCCCTTTGCCTTATTTCCTGCTCTAAATAAGTCTTCACAGATTTCTGTTTGACGGGAAGTTTTAGATCCCGGCCTATTGGACAGTGAAACCACTTTATAATTACTTTTAAGGAAACTTAGAAAAACTCCCAAAACCAAAAAATAAAAGCAACCTCCAAACAAAAAACAACCAGACACCAACAAAACCCCACCGCACTGAAGAGAAAAACAAAATAAGAAAGGGGTTTGTATGTGAATCATATTCAGTACTCTCCATGCTCCCATTTAGCATGAAACTATAGTTTGCTCTCTTGTTTTAAGTTCTTTACTGTTGCACTCCTTTTTCTTCTGTTGACCACTGGGCAACCTAAGTGTTAGCATGTATATTTTGTTTTTAACAGCACTCAGTAAATTTTCCAGTTTCCTTCATTTCTTTGACATTTACAAACAGGTGCTTACATCAATGGAGTTCGATATAACTTGTCACAAGGTTCAACTATGTCAGATAAGTGAATGAGGCATTTCATGTATATTCAAATAAGGAGGAAATGTATTTCTTTGCAATTTGGTTGAACAAGAGCCGAAAAAGAGATATGATGCTGCATTGTTCTGTTACTTATGTGACACCACTTCAGTAAGTCAGATTTTATTCTAACTTAGTAATGTTGGATGTTGGAATAACTCCTTGTGTACTTGAACAAAATAATTCAAAAGACCCCTTTTTGCCCCAGATCTAAATATTGAGGGTACTATAATTAACCAATTATCCATTCTCCCCATAAACTAAGAAATAACTTAATCTGCTGGAAGAAAATCAATATAAAAACTTGCATCTATTACCTATTGATCATGTCAATTTTACAGGATGGTAGAATTAATAGTTTGAATTACTTGCATCATTCCAACTAATAATATATTACTTTTTAATTGTCAAATAAATTTACTGTCTTTTCAGTGATTAGCAAGGCTTCCAGAGAAGAAGTGCCAGGGTCTAAGCAATACTGTGCTTACATTCTGTATGCTTTGTGTGCATTTCAGAACAGAACTTAAGCCATTAGCTCTTTAGGTTGCAAAGGAAGGAACAGATAATTTCATAATTAATAATAAGCTCTGATCTAAAGACTCAAGGCCTATTGAATTTGTCAATGCAGAAACACTTAAGAAAGTTAATCTGAAGTAACTTTTAAAGTGGACTAATTAAAATTAATTAAAACGATGTATTGATCCATTTATTCAGATTTTCAATGCCTTTAATTCAATGTAGACCACTTCAGACTTCAAAGTGAATTAAGCCAAATTAAATTAGGGACATTTTAACTCTGAATATGTGTCTACACTGGGATTAATACATTTTAATAAGTTTACAGAAACTGTTAAAAAACCCTACAATGAATTACTTACTTCATAACAACTGCGCTCACGTGCTCTACACGACTGTGCTTGAATACTTTCTCCACAAAAAAATCAATTAAAGATGATCTTCTTGCCTTGCAATGAGAAGGAGCAAGCTGGTCATTTTTCATTTAATACTATCTTACATTGACATGTTAGTTATGTCCTTGTCATTTCCACACTCAATTGATTTGAACAAGCTTACTTGAGCATCCAAGTCAAATACTTTTTGGATGCAATTAAGTCTGAATGAGCTCAGTGAGAAACTGACTTTCAAACCTAAACCAATGCTATTTTGGATTTGTGTGTGTGCATGTGTGCTGTTCATCTTTCTCACATGAACAGTTTGGTTTTTTAAAGAAGATCTTAGAAAGACAGTTTTGAAGGAAAGTTAACAGGAGAGGTGCCCTATCAAAATATATACATTCTTTCAGCTATAAGTTGTCCTTTATATATATATTTGTTAGATGCACATGATTAAGAGCAGGCTCAAAGCATATATCTATTTATGTCATTGATCCACTGGTTACTGCAGCTTTTCTACTGCTTGTTCCTTTTGTGCAAGTTCCTCAAGTTTGTGGAAAAACTTTTTCAAACAAATGTGTTGAATGAAAAATTGCCCTTCTCTTTCAAAATGTATTGTTAAGTTTTAATTTCTTCCATATAATTTTGTTTTACAACTTTCCATCTCTTCTACCTATGGATTGTTTGGCCTTGTACTGACTGATTATGTGAATAGAGTTGTCATGTGCAGTAATGGAACGATTTTCCTGTAAATAGAGTTTGTTCAGACAGCTTATTTGGTCAGTCAGTTTTAGACCTCTGACTAGAAGCTGTCATTTGCCATATCAGGACTACAGTAATGAAATGCATTTTAATCGGACAAATGTCAGCCTTTGCATTTCAGGCAAAGTTTTTGTGTAGAGGTAAGAAGCTGATTGCTGTAAATGTTATCTTTATGCAGTTATTTAACTTTCAGAAACCTAGGAATTGAGTTGTGGTATTTAATAAAAACCTTAATCTCATCGGTAAATTAAGCATGAAAATAGGACAGCAGTAATATTTCTCTTTCAATACTTTGAAATCATAATGAATTACTGAAATATGATGTTCAAAATATATTTTGTTCATGTTTTAATAACTTTTTTCCATTGTGTTACAAGAAATATTTTGGAAAACAAAAGTAAAACCTAATATAAAGGAACTAATGTTCCAGAGTTGGAAGCAAGTGGAGCTGTATCTCAGATTAAAAAGAAATAGTTTCTTATGGCGATAGTTTTTTTAATGAGACTTAAAACAGCTATAACCTGTCCCACGACACAAAGCAGTAGGATTTTGTCTAAAGTTTTACACTGCTGAGATGCTGAATGCATTCTTAGTCAAAAAGGTTTGGAAATTGCACATATAGCTAATTTAGTTAATTTCAAGTGTTAAGTTTACTGAGGGATTATTTTTTTTTTTCCTACACAGAAGATGGCGTGGAATAAAGAAAATAAAAACATAAACTCAATACAACATGGAAAGGTGTAGGACTCTGTTTCCATACATAAAACTTTAGCATTGAAAGGTGATAATGAGACATGGTCCAAAGCAAAAGAAAAATCTCTAAGGCAATTTTTTTTCTTTCATAATCTATTCATCAGGCAGAACCAAAAAGACAGTTCAATGCTACCTTCTATTTAATTCTATTAGGGACAGAGAAGGAAAACAAAGTTTTCTCAAGGTAAAAAGAAAGTCTATTTAAAGCAAGAAAGAACCAAGGAATTGTGTTCATCTGGCATTAATAGTGTAACTAATTAAATAAACTAACCCTAACTAATCAAATAAAAATACTGACACATAAAAGCTGCAAGCACTCTAAAGATTCAAATGGGAAAGGAAAATCAAAAAGGCCTTTAATTTTGAAAATTTATTTAGATAGGAGAACTAAAATGTCATCTGAAAGCCTTTAAAGTGGCAGCATTTAAATTTGTAAGGCTGTCTGTACTGCTGGAATATGTTAGATATTGCACTACACTAAAATATGTCCCAAAAATACCTCTCTTTTTTTCTTTCTTTCTTTTTTTTTTTTTTAAATGAAAAGGTCTATTTGCCATTAGAATGGCAGAGCTTAATTCTGTTAAATAGTAAAATCTAGAGACTGTTCAGAGAATGACAAATTACTGTTTCTGACAAACCGTTGAAATACATGGCATTATGATGCAAATTCAATAAGCTTTAACATGATTTTAGTATTTGTACTTTCTCTTCTGGTCTGAAGAAATTCCAAAACAAGCCTTAGTTTCCACTGGAAAAAAATCATCTTACTTGAATACAATACAGAGCTATATAACATCACTTGTTAGGAAATTGATTTTCAGAGTAGCATATGTCAGTGTCATTTCAGATCTGTAAGCACAGCGATGAAAACACAGATCAAACTAACACTTGAATTATTACCTTTTTCCTTATTTGAATCAGTGTAGTCCAGCAGTCTTCAACCATTTGCGGGTTGCAAACATTTTTAAAAAATCAGACCCCAGTACAGAAGACATAAAGTTTTTGAGATCCACTAGGGACCCCAAAGTGTGGACAGGTTGCAGTTTGACAAAAACAGATCAATGAATGAGCTTAGAGTGCTGGAGGAGCCAAATGTCCTAAGGGAGCTTTTAGTTAAGCCATGTTCTTCCTTAAAAGTATTTGAAATCACTGAAGGAAATCATCTGTCAGAGATGAGTAAACTGTAATTTTATAGAAGGAAAGCTCTCATTCTAGTCAGTTTAGAGACGGAAGGTGAGCAAGGCCAGCCTGGTCATGAGGAGACCCCAGGAGACTGTGCAGACTGAGCAGTACTCAAGTGATCCTAAAGTTAATGGAGGAAAAGTAAAGAGTTTGCATAAACTCGACAAATCCCGTGTTCTGTACTTTCACTGATGTGTATCCCTTTCTGGGGGAAAAATAAGAAATCCCACTTGGTGAAATACAGTGCTTACTGTTTTGTGGGAATGTCTGCAGGTAAATCTTTATGCCTAGCATTGCTAAATGTGTGTCTGCAGAAATCACAGCCTCCAATCCACCTCCTTTTCATGGCATTTATAAATAGATAACTCTCTCCCATTTTCTCCTGCCAGTTTGTTATTTAGGTTTAAGGATTCCTATATGCTCTCTCCTCTTTGATTAATGCATTAAAAACAAAGTGATTCTTTAAACAAAAAAACACATTCAGATTCTTCTCATGTAATTATTGATTTGTGGGACCCAGCAAGTTTTAAAAAAAACCCAACACAGTAAAGCTGTAAAAGATGCTAATATCTAGTTCAAGAACTTCAATTCTTTTTAATTTTGTAATGCTTATTTTGCTTTTTTATATCACTGGAGGACAGAGAAATAGTCATAATTTGACAGAAATTATCAAAACAGCCTACTACGTTCTGATTTTTGATAGAGACACAAAATATACCACATTTTTTTGTCAAAGTTGTGTTAATATTTTCTGAACAGTTTCTGTAGCTTACTTTCACAAATAAGTTAATCTCTCTCTTTGTAAAGAAATCTTATTTTATTTTAAATTTTTTTATTTTAATTTAATTGTTTTTCATCAAAGATCTGTGTGGATCATTGCACTTAATCTTGTCCTTTAAGTGGTGGTATTCCAGATAAGCTGATGATTCCATAATGAGAGTAAGAGGTTTTCTTTAATTTGTTTTCTGTAATTTGTTTATGCTGTGTAAATGTCAAAAATGTTATAATCTTCTCAAAGATGACTTCTGGTATCTTCTTCTACTTCTGTGTGACCATTGTTTCTGTAGAAACAGAAGGAAATTCTAATTACACTTTTGTTGGAGGACAGTTTTGCATTTTAGTTTTATTAGTGTTCTTGATTATTACATTTCATCAGCCCAAATTAACAACTATCTGGACACATCTTGAGTATGCTTTACTTGAAACTTTTTTTTTCCCCATGTGTTTTCATCCAAATATCAGCCAGTTCTTTTATATTGTCATATTGCACTCTTTGGAATAGGAAAAGGAATAGGAGATTTAGAATTGTCCTTTCTGCTGTTTTTATCATCATTTCACACCTAAGAGCTGCAGAAGTTCCCCCCTTCCCAGCTCTGATGCCTCAATTACTGGTGTGTGTCCTGAATCCCCAGAGTGCACCAATGAAAACATGAGAAAAGGTCAAAATTAATGTCTAGCACCCCATATCTATTCTATTGTCTGTTTGCACTTCCATTCATGGCTGCTTATTAATATTCATACTAATGGAAATGCTATATTTTTCTGACAAAGCAAGTAATTCTACTACATGAATCACATGAATACATTTTTACTTTCTCTAAACTGTGATTATCTTGCTTTTTAATTACCCCTTATGTAATTCCATTTTATTCTGATCCTGTGAAAAAGTCTTTAAATACAAGTAAAAAAAAATTAATAAAGTGTTTGGCCCAGTGAAAAAAAAATATCAGAAGATTGTGAGGAAAATTATTTATCTTCACTTATTAAATATTGGATTTACCTCACCTCATTTAGTCTTGTGGAAAACTTTATCATCTATTTTTAATTTGAAAACCACTTGAGAAATAATATTTTTTTTTACCAACTTAATTTGGTAAATGCTTTTACAAACAAAATATAGGTGTAAGTTATATATTGAACTGTACCATCTATCCTCCCATGTCTTCATAATTTTATTTTCCCAATAAAGCCAATGTAGAATATCCTGGAAAGTTTTATTTCCTTTTTAAGTGCTCACAGCTACTTTGGAGGATGTATTCGAAGTTTGCAAATGTATTCTGTATGTACTAAACATTAATTCAAAGACCCATTTCCTGATTCCATCCCATCCCTTTAAAATCTACAAACTTGAAGAAATGAACAATGCACAGTTTTTATTACACCAAAAACATAAAGTATTGAATTTTTGTCTTCTGTCTGTGTAGTTCAGGCTAGCATCAGCAGTATAGCTGCAGGTCAAAGCTTAATCAAGTCATGTACATGACTAGCCCTCATTATTGCATAGTTGCTCCGCATATAGAATTCCTTCATACAACACTGCTAGAGTTAGTTAATTTCACAAGTTTCTGAAATGTAGAGCTAGCCAAAGGGTTAGTAAGGGAAGGAGGGCTTGGTGATTATAGTGATTGTTTCTTTTTTTCCTTTGTGATTCTACAGGTATTGTAGACACTTGAAGATACAAGTTATTTTATCACATTAATATATGCTGCTTGGAGAACATGAAGTTCAAAAATATTTTCTTGTTATTGCCTCAAACCTAAAGCTTTCCCTTCACAACCGAGGGAAACTGCAAAGATTAAGCTCTCCACAAGAATTACTGTTTCTGTATATTGTGCTACCGTCCCTTTACATTTCACAGCCTCCCAACTTGCAGGTAATATGCAACCATTGCATCACGTTATTGAAAAGAGACTGAACTTTTTAATGGGACATGTTATCAGTTCTTCCAGGTGTGAAAATTCTGCTACTAAGTAATTATTGTACATGCATATGATATTTCAGTTATTGTTTGAAATGTTTTAACTTCATATGATCAACCTTAAAACAAAACAAGGTCAAGCACTAATTTGTTATTTCTCATAGACTTTATTCTCTGTCAAAAATAATATATAAACATGCATAGAGAAATCCTTATTTCCTTGCATTTCAGATTTTTTATACAACAGTAATAAATTAATGAAGGATTTATGTCACACAATATTCTAAAAATTACTATAAGACTTCTTAAGGTTACCATGTAGCTCATTCCATTCTGTACTCTTATGTTACTCATTTTTATCTTCTTTGTCCCCATCAAGTTCTCAAAGATTGACCGGCATAAATCCTCGCACTTCCTATTATGAAAATATGCACAGATATGTAACAGATGACGAATTCAAACTCCATATCACAAATCTTTATGGAGCACTTAAAAATTCCTTGATAAGTAATGCTGTATTCATTTATCATTTTCGCATTCTCCAGGCAGGAAATTATCAACTTAATTCTTATTTTCAGTGCTACTGTAATTCGATTTCTAGGTTTTCAAGGGTTCATAATACTTTGTCTTCAATTTCTGTACCATCAGGTTTTATTATCACTTCTTTATAACACTAATTTTGTTTGCTAAGCATGATCTCTCTTTTGAACTATACTGCTATATTTGAGTGCAACCTTTCCAAGTGTTCTCTTCAATCATACATTCAAGTGCTATTCCCTTTGCAAAGAAGATTTATTTCAAGCTCCATTCTTTTCTTCACTGTTGTATAAAATATTTGTTTCTCCTTTCTCCTTCCTGTTTTTCATGAAGAGTTGAATATTAGCACAATGCTTCATTTTATGTTGGTACTTTTCCAGTTCAGTAGCGCAGTGACCAGATCACTTCCCTACCCTCCCCTTTCCTTCATTTACCTCCCCCCTTCTCCTTTTTTATTTATTTCGATTATTTGATCTTTAAAAGATGCCTTCTTTATATTCACACTTGCAAACACAAATCCCATGAAATAAACCAGTGTCACAGTATAAAGTCTGTTAATCCTTGGAAGATTTTCTTTATGATGTTCTTTCTTAATGCTGCAATTTCTGCCTTCAGTAATTTGCCTCTTTTTGGGAAGCTCTGTGAAAATCAGACCTCCTAATCTGTTCTGAATGCCAGATGAAAGAATGACAATGCTTTCCACAATGAGGGACTGAAACTGGAAACACTTCTTCAGCATCTTCCAACACCTCATGGGAGTGCAAGCTTAAAAAATAACACCTTTGAACATAGGGAAAGACCATGACTACAAACAGTTTAAGATGGGATTTTCACTAACTCTCATCAGCTGCCCAGAAGTGCTGATTTTGAAATTCACTCTACAGTTAACAGACACAAATAGAAAAATCCAAATCAAGGTACTTCTCAATATTTGAAGTACAAGGACTTTTTCTAACACCATCACCTCCAGGTATCCAGGCAATCAATGAATAGGTAGCACACAGCTCACAGGTTAGTTTTAATGTTTTATCTGTGAAAAATATAATTGTAGAGGAAGTCATCTTCTTTCCCTGTTGAAAGTCAACATATGGACTACACAGGTTGCACTTCAGTTACAAAAGCTTGCAAGAGAGAATTTAACTATGAAATATGCCAGAGATCATAAAAGAGGGCTTAAGCATCTTATCTAAGTGAAGGGGGTCATACATACCTGAAGAACTGTTTATTTGGCATTGAGCTAAACAATTATATATTTTTCAAATGTGAAAGAGTCATAAACTGTGCACGTATCTCTTCTATGAGAACAAGTAGATTAACTTTTGCTATTTCTTCTAAACATCTTCTGAGTCTATAATGACTATATTACTTTTATTTGACTAAGGCAAGTTCTTACAGGAGTTACTGCTCCTTAATCTTTGCAAAAAAAACATGGTTTTGACAGAATTATAAATCTCCATGCCATGCACTGTGAAACTACCATAGTCCATGTACCATTACTAAGCGCTTCAAACAAGGTCTGCAAGAGTCTTGCAGATCTAAAGATTTCCATGAATAGCAGATGGAGGTGAAAATATTAACAATTCTGGTCCAAAAAATGCAGTGGGTGGAGCACTAAATGGGAATTTTGTCAGAAGGACTTCTTAATAAGACTTAATTACAGGTCTCACAGGAGATACAAGTGCTACTCTCAGAAGAGAGAGTCATAATGCTCAGAGATCCTACTGCACTAAAACAGAGTATACAGGGGCTTTCAGGAGCACTGGAAGAGTCTTTAGACCTTGAAAAAAAGGAGAAGAATAACAGTAATGGTTGAAATTCTGCATAGCAAAGAAGCTGATTTGTCTACATAATTTTAAACTGTCTTTCTGAAATGAAGCAATGAAAGTCTCTGGTGCTTTGTTAGAATCCTGCAGTAATGCGGTATACTAGCATGCAGCACCTTAAAATGATGCATAGTGTAAAAACATCAGAAGAAAAATTGCTATTAGTTTTCAAATTAAATCTAGTATTTTTACCCTCTTTTTTATTTCTTTCAATAGCATTTACTGGCAGATACAAGTGCCTGAATCTGGAACACCATCTATATCCCTCTGATGAGCTCAGCATGTGGTTGTGACTGTGTCATTTCCCACTTTGTTTGGTTTGGCAACAAACCAAATTACCTCCTTGAAATGAACTGTGCAGCAAGGCTAGCCAGGTTTTCTTCCAAAAGCAGCAGCAATAAAAAATCTCCACAAAACTTCCAGAAGCTGGACTGGTTCCAGAGAAATTAAAGCAAAGACAGAGATATTCCAGAGTTATTAATAAAACCCTCAAACCTCAATTAGAAAAGGCTTTTGTATGTACTAATTACCCTTTCTCACAGATTAACTTTTAAAGTCTCAGATGTACCACAGCATTCAAGGTACTACATGACAGTCAAGGATCTTGTCCTCATCATGCGCATCAAAATATACAGTAGGAAATTATCACAAATGATCACTGGCAACCCTTAATTTAATTTTCTTCTAGCAGCCACCTTTCATTTTATAATTGTTTTGGGCTCATTGTTGTTCTTTTTAATGATTTTGCAGCAGATTATATCAAATCCTTATAACCTCTAGCCTCAAGGAACCCACCTTCCCTGCCCAAAGAAGACCTCTGCTCCAGGAGTATCTGGGCGTTTCACAGGCCCATCACATACTCAGTATGAGAGCTCCAACTCATACATTCAGATATCTAAGTCTTAACATTCAAAGTTGAGTAATCAAGAACAACCAAATATTAAATTGATCAATATAACAAATAAAGCTAAAACACTGAAAATAATTTAAAACTTTTCATTCACACTCTAATGGAGGTGGAAAAGGTTCTACCTCAACATTTGAAGCAAGAAAATCATAGGAAGCCTAATGATACAAGATTTTACTGAAGTTTCAGGAAAGTAAAATAAGACTAATTGGTTGCCGAAAAAGAAAAGATCTAATTTGGTAATTTCTGAGTAACAATAATATTCCTCTTTGAGATGTGTTACTTCCACACCAAAATATTTGTTATTATATAACTTCAGAATTAAATATCTAAATAATAAACAACAAATTGGGGAGTAAGCTAAGATTTACATGCATAACATCTTGCAAAATAAATAATAATCACACTACTATGCATGTAATTTTAAAATATCTTAATCTTCCAGTCTTTCATATGCTAGTCATGTCTTCCTGCATTCCCTAAAAGAAGAAACTCATAGTAAATTTGTTAAAACTACTATTTTAACTACAAAACTGAAGTCTTAACTAAATACTTCAGGCTACTTTACATGAGCCCAATTCAATTTTAAGTTTTGAAAGATTGCTTCAACTCCACTCTCCAGGGCAAAAATAAAATTGATTAGCCTGTGAAATTGTTTAAGCCTTGAAGTTAAATTTAAATGAGCAAATGAGCAGCTGATCCCAATACCATTGACAGCTGAAATTAAAACAAAACAAAACAACCAAACAAACTGTGCAAATTCTCTTCAATAAAAAGTTAGGTAAAGAAGGATCAGCTCCCTTAACCTCTGAGTCCCTGTAGTCCAAAAGGTAACTAAAGCAAAATTTCCCAACTTTAATAAAATGCGAGTATACCAATATAGAAAGTGTTGCACAAGCCTGCCATGCTACCCTATCCTGAGGAAATCTTTGTACTAAAGCAGGATGGTTTGCAAACTAAAACTGGAGGCATGTGTTGGACTAGACATTTCCTATAGCACTATCAGCCCCTTTTGATCTTATTGATGTGCACTCCAGGACTGTCCTGTGCAGATCCAGGAGTCACTGAGGAAGGTACTGGTTGTCTGTACATTTATTCAGTGTCCTTATCACAATATCCACTTAAAGGTTGTCAAGGTGATTGATGTTTGTGAGCACAAACAGACTGTAGCAAGGTTTCATAATCAGAAAACTACTTGTGTGGACTTTGATTAATAAACACTGGTTTACAAAGAGGAAGAAGGAAAGTTAGAGGACTTCAAAACCTAACATACTGTAATTTAACACATATTTTCCACATATCAGATTTCCCTTTTCCAGCCACGAGTGCAACTGCAATTGCCATCAGTCAGGTCAAGTTTGTCTCAGGACATCTAAGCTCCTTTATTATCTGATTATTTAAGTAAGGATAGACACAATAACATATTTGACCTGACTTAGGACCTATGCAGTTTATCCATTTCTTACTGCCCTGAAATTAAAAATGCGAGAGTTTACTCATATTTTCCACTCTTTTAGGATGCAGCCTATGAATAAAATATTAAAACTTTTGTATCAGTGTCTCAGGAACTGACTTGAATACACACTGCTCTTTTTCTTCCAGAAACACTTGCTGAGGAACAGCACACTCCATGTTCTGACAAAATCAATCACAAGACCAGATTCTTAAAAGGTCTAAATTACTATAATCACTTTTCGTCAAAATTTTGTGACTTTTCAGGCCTTGGCAGCTGGATGATAAAATGCAAAATCAATTTAGATTTGGGAGGATGGTTTTGGTTTTATTCACCTTTTGTGGTCAGATGTATTCCAGATGAATTTGTGTTGCAATTTAAGGTATCTCCAGGATAAAGCTGATCATGTAAGAAATTCTCTAAAGAAGAAGCCTGCAGAAATCTTCATAAGGAGCCTTTTAGAATTCAACAAAAGTTGAAGCTATTCAGAGCTAAAAGAATGTATACTATATGATGGTATCTGGAGAGCAGACATCTGCATTCTGGACCACCTGGTTATCAGTGTATGCAAGATAAGCTTTTGCATGTCAGAGGAAAGCATCACTTCCATAGCAATCTGGACAATGTCCCCAAGTATCAGGCAACTACAACTTCTATGGATGTGATTCATATCTACTCTTCTCTCTCTCCAGTATTTCGTCTGTGCTAATGGTACATAACTAATTTGTCTTTCTAGTATACACTACCAAATAACAAAGTTGAATACGACCTAAAAAGTCTCCAAGTGGAGAAGGGTTTTCGTTACTCAAAACTGTCTATATATGGATGAAATTGCATTATTTCTTTGTCTTTCCACAGTGAATTACTACATTTCATGAAAAATCATTACAAGTACCACCTTTCCTGCAGGAATATTAGCACTGAGTGGGCACTACTGACATTTTTTAAACTAATTTTTGGAGATCTACAATGGTACAGACAAGTTACTGCTACACAGATATCATTAAAAGATATTTTAAATATCTACAAAAATTATGTTATGTCTTGCATTCTTCCCAGGGTACATGTCCCTGATTTCACTGCTTATGCATTTCCTTCTTACATCTCAGTTTAATCAGGAGGCCCTTACCCAGCCTTGTGTCTTTCCTGCCTTCCTTACAGTATTTCTTACACACAGGATTTGGAAGCTCTTGTGCTCTAAGAACAATCTCCTCAAATAGCTGCCAGCTCTGTAGTGCTGCTTTATCCCTGCGGACAATTCCCCGTAGTCCCATCCACTCATTCCTTGAACAAAAAAAATGTTCTGTCTCATAATATTCAGAATCCTGATGTTATTCTTCTACTGGCCCATAACTCTTGATGTTGTGACAGCTCAGATTGTCACCACTCTTGACATCTCTAATTCATCTCTGCTGGTAAGCAATAAGTCCAACAATGCTTCCTCTCTGGCTGGGCTATCTATTATCTGGATTAAGAAAGTATCCTTGACACACTCCAAGAGTCTTCTGGATTGCCTACAGCTTTCTATGGTGCTTTTGCAGCAGATATCAGAGTGACTGAAACACCCTAGAAGGATCAGAACCTGTAAGTATGATGCATCCTGTATTTGGAGTAAGAATACTTTATCAACATCATTCACTTAATCAGGTAGCCTGCAGCAAACAACAACCATGAAGTTTCCTTTGTTAGTTCAGCCTCTAATTTTCACCTGTAAGCTCTTAAGCTGTCCATCATTATGTTTTAAAGTCAGCTCTGTGCAATTATTTATTTACTTACTTACTTATTTATTTATGTATTTTTGCATTGAAGGCAACCTCCCACCCCTCCTTCCTTGCCTGACCCTTCTGAACAGTTTATAAACATTAGCTGCAGCACTCCGGTCATGTGATTCATCCCACAAAATCTCAGTAATAGTGATCAGCTAGTCATAGCTAGTCATAGCTTTCTAGCTGCACTAAGCTTTCAACTGCTTCTGTTTGTTATTCTTGCTACATTCATTGGTATAGAGACATTTTAGCTGGACTATAGCCATAACACCTTTTTAGAAGTACAATTTTTCATAGGCATTTTTCCATAGATTCCTAATACATCAGCAGTCCCGGCTCTTTCCTGTTACTTAAAATTCTACCTCCTTTCCCAGCTTAGTTTAAAATTCTCCTTATAAGTTTGGCCAGCTTGTTGGCAAAAATGTTGGCAAAAATGCTCCACTTGGTGAGTTGAATCCAATCAGCTCCCAAGAAATACAGTTTTCAAGGGTAGATCCATGATCATAGAAGCCAAAATTTTGGGTAAGTAGACAGTGCCACTCCAAGTAACATTACTTGATTATCTGAGTATATTAAGATGCTAAACAGACAGAAAGATACAGAGTTTAATTAAATTAAGAACTTGCATAATACTAGTAGAAAGAAAATATGTGTCTATACATTCATTCTAAAATGAAGAGAATTGTTAATCAAAAACTGTGGGCAAGAAAATAAACACTTTTTAAAATAAAGCCATGAAATGTTTTCTTCTTTTTTTCTTCAGTGAACACATGTCCTGTCCTGCTGAATGCTGTTGTTTAATTTCTAAGAGAAAAGTTCCCTATATAGCACCCGATATTTTCAGCTCTTTAATTTTCTTTATAAATAAGATGTTGGCATCTGGAAATTGTCATAAAACCAACCAACTAACCAAAAACTCAAAATAAAACAACAATAAAAAACCCCAGTCCACAAAAAGTCTTTCTGTAAGTAAATCACAGAATCTCTTCCATTTAAAAAAAGATCAGTCTTTCAGTGCACATCAAAGTGATTGTGACCCATTCTTGAAGAGATGAAAAAATCATGTAGTAAATGAAGTCCTGCAACAGTCTTGACTCAGACTTGCTGCACCTGAGCACAAATATCCCATTGCAAAATAATATCTGTCAAATTAGTAGTATGCTTCCAAACCAGACAACATTCACACCAGTCAGGAACATACCCTTATTCCAAGACATAACACATTTATTAGCTTTGCTTTCTTTGACATAAATATAGACTATATGCAATTCAATATTTCTGCTTGGATACAGGAATATTCACTCAATCAATTAATTTTAATGTGGCATTTACAGGCATAATTTTGCATAACTTCATATATTTTCATATAATGACTTAAGTGAAAACTCTGTTTTCCTTGTTTGGCATGGATATCTATTGCAACTTACATGTTCTGGTGGTGACCTCCATTCTATGTAGTGGCTTGACTGTTTCACTGAAATGGTAAGACAAAGTAGAAGTGCATGCTAATCTTCCTGCAATGGGATATGACAGAGGCTAATTTTCAAATTTAATGGGAACTAAGGTGTTAGAAATTGCATTTGCAAGTTTTATTTAACCACCAATATTAGAAGTTGGAAGAAACACCTGTTAGGCTATTCTCTTACTGTGGTACATTTAAAATATACATTCAAAAACCACTCAAATCACAAAAGACAAGAAGTAGGGTGGCCGAGAGGAGGGGGCGGGAGGCGGGGGAGTAGGGTGGTTGGAGAGGGAGCTGAGAAGTAAAGAGGTCCAACTTCGTTCTAAAGAGATAGCATCAGAGACTTCTGCTACTTTACTGTCTCTTATCAGGATCTGGGGAAGGAAAGTTCATTGAGATCCATTGAGAAACGCTGTTCAGAAGCCAAGATAATCAGCTACTTTCTCAGTAATTAGTAGGTACTACCTGGACGGTATGGTCATATACACAAAGACACAGATTTAGGCTGGGCAGGGAATGAAGAGCAGGGATGATCCTTATCTAAACACAAGAGGAACACAACAGTGCAGGCACAGCAATCCTGTGTTACAGAGAAGCAAATGCTGCTTTACTGTCTGCGCAGAAGTGGAGACTGTCATTTCCCCCCTTTTTTTCTCCTTCTATTCTTTCTCTTACTGTCAATATAGTTGCACAAATTTTCATTTACTTTCCACAGCTTATAGCTGGGCATCACATATGCCAAAGGTGACAAAATGTGATTCAACCAGTATTACAAATATAGCAAGCAGATTTCTCTATAATGTTTGCTAAGATATTTTCTGCTTTCATTTCTTTACCTTACATTAAAGAATAAATGTACAACTTCAATTCCCCAACACTTTCAAATACTGGAAAGCTACACAGGGCAGTAGCACATATTCACAGAAAGATACAAGAGTGTCAGCAAAGACATTAAGCCAACAGAAATGGAATGCAAATCAATAAACTTTGATAATAAATAGTCATCACAATGCCTCTCTGTTAACATCACTAGTTTTACATCAATTTTCACTGTCTGGCTGTAGATTCTTGACAATTTCACAGGATGCTACTTGGAAGCTGACCTTCTTTACCAAGTCAAATGGAAACAAGTACTCAATATGAAATATGAAGAGACTCTTCAAAGGGCTCTGGCTAATTTATTGCCCTACCATATATTCTTTTGTCAGCTACATGCAGCTGATTTTTTTCATGCCAGCATACTTTCAGGAGTTTTTTGGTGTGCATTCTTTTTCACACTGACATTTGTGAAGATCACTCAATTTTAATTTCACCTTACACTAAAATCTAAGACCTAACTTAAGGTTCCAAAAATAAACAGATCAATCATGGTACATGTACATAGGACACTTAAAACTCATTTTCTATGGATTGGCTTTTTTTTTAATTTTCCCCTTAGTTACACTTGCAAATGAGTTTATGTGAATACAAACATTATAGATTGGAAGTTGCCAGCCAAATTTCGGTCTTAGCAATACCCATCAGATGTGATTGTACCCATATTTACTAGGTTTCAGAAGAATGGAAAATGTTTTAATATCACCCAACTACGTGTTGTGACTTTCTTTTCCCAAAGTATGATGATCTGAGTATTTGTAGTTTTAATGACCATCATTTTAGGAAGACAAGTGACTGAGCAACACTGTAAAAGTCTAATTGTATCTATTAACAGAGAAACGATGACTGTAAGAACTGTAGCATCAGCGTTGGAAAGGAGAAATATTTTTATGTTTCTTTGGATTTTTTCCCACCTCCAAAGCCGCAAATTTGGTTTATTTCTTAGCCCCAGCTACCAGCTGCACTGCTAGAATAGTAAGAGATCAAAATCAGATTGGAATCTAAATATAATGGTTGCTGTATAAATGCAAAGATAACACAATTTAACAAAGGTGTACCTATACAAGACAGAAGAAGCACAAACAAAAAAGCAAAAGGAAAAGAATTATTTATTTTCAGAAAAAAAAATGAAAAAAGCAATTTAACTGTCCTAACACCTAAGAACTGTTTGAAAGGCTTATTGATGTGTGCAGATGTAGCCAATACTATTCTGCCTGAAATGTGCATTAAATGGGTTTGCGACAATGGAGGACTGATTTGTTTGCGAACAATTTCATTCCAATTTCCATGAAAGGCTTTTGGATCTGAATTGTGTTCTGCCCAGTTAGCATAAAGAACTGACAGGGATGTTCTCCCTTAGATGAACCTGATTTCTTCAGTCTCACTGAAACTTAATGGCATCTTGTGTTTACACAACAATAGCAAAATAGCTACCACACTTTACTCTTACTGTTTTCAAGAAACTGCATTTTTGAAAACAGGTCAAGTAACAAGGCATTTCTCATTGATTTTTAGTTATGCCCACCAAAATGGAAAAAATTTTCTCACAAGCAGAAAGAAAACATTTTCTGCAACCAGTATTTTGGGAGTTAGCCATAACAATTCTGTCTGTGAGGAGAAGAAGAGCTTGCCAATGGGAAAAGAAGATAAGGATTAAGGAGATATTCATACTTTGGTTTTTTTAACATGTACCTCCATTAGTGCTAGGATTGGGGGTCATATTACTCAATAGCAAGGAAGTACATTTAGACTTAGTCCAGCACTATCCAGCCTGGTTCTAGGGCCAGACTTCCTCAGAATACTAACATCAAGAAATATGGGCAACCTTAAACTCACCAGACATCACAGTCAATATGGATGGGTGGAAAGGGGGAAAAGGATATACACATTGAGCTGAACACTGTGGCTATAAATTATTTCAGCAGATAAGAGACAGAAAGGCTTCAGAAGTGATGTACTTCAGTGGCACTTAATCCACTACTATAATATTAGGCAGAGCTTTCTTGTGACAGCTGCTGCTTAGCAACAACCCTGCTATCTTCCCTGCTACCAAAGGAAGAGTAGAGGTATGCTGGGAATACAATTCAGAAAACAATACTCCTTGTCTTTTTTAGAACAAGTACATTCTCAGAAAAACACACAAGGCTTAATTTACTTGAGTTTGTTTTTGAGCAAAAGAGAATGCATGTATGTGTGTTAATTCTCACACATATACCTACCTCCACCATTTGGAAACCCATTTAGTCCTGCATCAAGAAATATATGAACTGAAAAGAAACCAGTGTAAAAAACTCCTCTCTTGTAGTCTCCTTGCCCTTCCTCTTTTCTAGTCTTGAAGAGGATGTGATGTTTGCTTTTGACTAGCCATCACAAACATCCCCTCATTACAGTAACCTCACATCAGCCTTGATGAACTCTGCCAGCATCTCATTTGCTACCATGGGTGTATGTTCTACTTGTTGGGGTACTCTAGTCCTTTCCCCTACTGGTGAGACTTTCTTTCCCAAAGCCTCTATCACAAGGCTCCATGACCCAGCCAGACTGAGAGGACAACTTTACAGTAAAAATGAAGGCAAAGAAATTAATCAGCACTTAGACATTTTCCATTTTCTTCACCCCTATGTCCCTTACATCATGAGCAGAGGGTACAACTTCTACCTCTTTTTTGCCAGTGCACTGGACAATGCAATAACTAGGGTTCTGAAGCCTGGCACTGTTAGGAAACTTATTTACATCTACTTGGCTATTAAGCACTAAATGGTTCCTTGTTAACTCATGGACTTCCAGCAAAATGAAATATGATCTTTGATAGTCTGATAGTTTAATTTTTTATCAAAGTAAACTAATGACAAAGACAGAAATGTGATATTTCTTTTGTTCACCTATCCATTCCAGATCAGGAAAACAAAACTGAACTTCCTGGTATGTAAAATGAAAGGGTCACACTTCAACATTTTAGCTGCTTCTAGAAGGACCAGGAAAGGTATTCTTCCCACCTTCTACATTTAAAATTGTCATGTAAACTTATTCAAGCGAGTAGGAGAGGATCAGAGAAGCCAGTCCTTATCTTCTTATGAAGCATGAGGTGTTTAAGATGGCTGGATGAAGGACCAGGAAATGCTATGCATATGCTATAATGTATGAATAAGTCTGTGCCATAAGATTGGTGGTAACATCTCTCAGATTGTCCTGCTCAAGGAGAGCCTGACCAATAGCTCCTGAGTCAAATAAGAAGTTTTCTCCAACTTAAACCTGAATCAACCAAAGTCATGAAGACTTTTCAATTTTCATAGAGTTGCAGAATCATAGAATGGTCTGGATGGGAAGAGGCTTTAAAGATTATACAGTTCCAGTCCCACTACCATGGGCAAGTACACCTTCCTCTGGTCCCAGTTGCTCTAAGCTGCATCCAGCCTGGCCTCAAACACTTACAGAGATGGGGAGTCCACAACTTTTCTGGACAACCTGTTCTAGTGCCTCACCACCCTCACAGTAAAGACTTTCTTCCTAATATCTAAGCTAAATCTACCCTCCTTCAATTTAAGGCCATTCGGTCTTGTCCTATCACTACATGCCCTTGTGAAAAGTCCATCTCTAACCTTCTTGTAAGCACCTTTCACTGCAAAATCATTTAGATCTGTCCAGTATTTTTATTGAGTATGTCTCATTTAACATATTTCTTACTCTTGCTGACACTGGTGAGATGTCTGTCCTTCCAATGCGCCATCTGGGGTCAAAAGCACTAAGGCTTCTGAAAGGCTCTGAAACAACCTGATGGAACTTCATGCTAGGCTCATTGCTAGCATTGCTTTAGGTCAACAAAACATATCTCTGACTAGGGGAACTGTGTTTTTTTGTCATCACCAAGGAGACACACTCACAGCTGTTAAATACTGTTGAACTCTCCCTGGGAGTGAAAGCTTCTGCAGAAGATGGAATAAACTGAAAAATGTAAAAAAGTAATTGGAAGATTTGTGTTGAGCAAGTGGCAAACAGAAGATGCCAAGCTATCTAGGAGTGTGGGTACACATCATTAAGAGCACTATCATTTTGAAGTAGTAGCAGTGAAACATGAAATTTGGCTTATGACTCAGCCATGTGTATCCAAAAATAACAGTAAGGCCAGCAGGAAGTAAATATTCCTTTATTTTTCTGCAAGGACAACAAATTCTTGAAAGTACTCAATTCCCTGTCTAAGAGCAATTCAACACACAGTTCAATAAACCTACTTCTTACTAAACATTATCAAAAGAATATAGCTCTTAAAAGAAGTTCACCAGGTAAGAGATATTTTTTTTCAAGACAGTGTTTAGGTCTTAATATTTTCTAAATCACACAGAGGGCCACCTCTTCAACACGAATACAAAGTACTTATTCACACTCTACATTATCCTGCTATCTCTCATCCTCCTTGAGTGCTGGTACAGTTAGCTTTGGCTAAGACCTTCCTAGAGAGGGGATGAGATACCTGTTCTGATGTAGATTCATATTGAGGAGCCTGGGTCATCTAATTAGTTAACCAAATGGAAACCAGCATAAATACAAAAAGGAAACTTTTGTAGGCAACTTAAAAATGAGCCTCTAATACAGCCAGAAATTGAACCCATGATGTCAATTCAGATTCCAATGTGCAAGCAACAGTCCATTCGTCTCCTTCCTACTGCAATGAAATGAAATGACAACACATAAGAAGGAACATATTATACACATGCCCCATATAATACACCCTGTCTTATTTCTTCTTTTTAAAGGGAGTGTATATTTTCTGTGAAAGGCATCAGAGGAAAGAAAAACTCAAGGATTGGATTATGAATTTCATCCTATATTGAGGAAAATGTTCCTTTTTGCTTATAACACAACCTCTGCAGAAAGAGTACAGAAAAATTTCCTTTCCAACAGTTTTGTATCTTAAAATACTTTTATTTTTATTTAGTAAAAATACTTTTATCTTAAAATACTCTTATTCTTGAAGATCTCTTTAGTAAAGTCCAGCTAAAAACCACTCACAGCCTTTCCACCATCTACTAGGTGGTTCAGAGAGGGGTGATTATGGTGGTGCTAGTTAGATGGCCAGATTAGCTGATCCTTCAAAGACAACAAGGCCCTGCAGAGAGACTTCAACAAATTAGAGGACTGGGCAATCACTAGCCATATGAATTTCAACAAGGGGAAGTGCCAGATTCTCCACCTGGGATGGGGCAACCCTGAATGTTTGTGTAGACTGGGGAACAGGAGGCTGGAGAGCGGTGCCACGGAAGGGGATCTGGTCATTCTGGTCAATGGCAAGCTGAATATGAGTCAGCAGTGCCCTGGCAGCCAGGAGGGCCAACCGTGTCCTGGGGAGCATCAGGCAAAACATCACCAGCTGATTGAGAGAGAGGAGTGTCCCACTCTTCTCTTCGTTGGGGTGGCCTCGCTTCGAATTTGTGTGTAGTTTTGGTATAACAATGTAAGAAAGGTATTAAGCTGCTAGAGATCATCTAAAGAAGGGAAACAAAGATGGCGAATAGTCTTGAGGAAAAGCTGTATGAGGAGAGGCTGAGGTCACTTGGTCTGTTCAGCCTGGAGAAGAGGAGACTGAGAGGAGACCTCATTGAAGTCTACACAATTTTCTTGAGGAGACAGGACTGAAGTTGTGTCAGAGGGGGGTTGGGTGGTGGAATAGGCTCCCCAGGGAAGTGATCAGAGCAGCAAGCTTGCCAGAGTTCAAGAAGCATTTGCTGATAGTCTCAGGCACATGGTGTGACTCTTGGGGATGGTCCTGTGCAGGGCTAAGGGTTGGTCTCAATGACCCTTGTGGGTCCTTTCCAACTCAGCTTGTGATCTTGATCCTTAATGATGCAGAATACATTTGGCTTTCTGAGATGCAAGGATACATTACCAGCTCATGTCTAGTTTTTTATCTACAAATATCCTCAGGTCTTTCTCTGCAGAATAACTCTCAATTCATACATCATCCAGTCTATATTGTTGCTGCAGATTTCCCTGACCAAACAGGCTCAGGGCCTTTAGTCTGGCCTTGTGGAACATCATCAGGTTCACACAGGCCCAGACCTCAAGCCTGCAAACATGAATTTGCAAGGTATCCCTTCCCTCCACTGTATCAATTACACAACTCAGTTTGGTTTTATCCAAACACCATAAATAATATTCATTTGCTGGTGTCTTTATTCTGCGCTCATCTTTTCTATTGAATCTCAATATAAGGTGAATTTTTACAACTAGCAGACAAAGAAGCTTCATGACCACCTTCTAATCCTTGTTGACAACTAATTGTCTGTGCATTCCAGAGTAAGAATTATAAGAAAGCATTACCTTTGAGGCAAAGCTGAATAATATGTTTCTGTAAAGCAGGGTTGCTGACATTTTTCATTATATACATAATCTTTTCAGAAACAAACAAACAAACAAAAAAAAACCCACCACTTTTATTTACCAGCTTTATTAGAAAAGTAATAAACAGATGAAATCAACTTCTTATTTATATATCACCTATCATGGAGAAAGATCCTACAAAAGTTTATGGATTTGGTTACATAATAAGATTCTTTTTTGAAGTATTCTGTCCCTCAAATTCCACATGTAAAACTGTTGGTGATAATGTTAACCTCTCCTCTCTTCTTCAAGTAACACGACCATTAAGCAACATTGTGATTGGGACAAATTTCTTCTGAGAATCATAAGACTCAACAAAAGGGCATAAGATTCTGAGATCTTTCAGATTCATAAACACAAAAATGCAGTAACCATATTTATTTATTTTTACACCATCAAATCTATTATATTGACCAGAATATCTAGAATGAGACAACTCAAGTATAATGAACCGTAATCATATAGAATATATAGAAAAAAAATGGTGGTTTTATTTTTACCTTGCTCACTCTTTTATCCCTCTTGATTATTTCATAACACAAAAATATCTAGAATGAATGAAAGGATACATTATAAAGAATTTTTGTCTCCATGAGAAGGTATTTTAAAAATAATTTTATGCTGTTTATATTGTTCCATTAATTATACAAAGATACAGCAAAGCTAGAAACATAATTTCCTTAAGCCCTTGTGACTTCATTTTTTTCTCTTTAACTTTACAAAAGATAAGCTGGAATATCAATTACTAAATCAGAAACTAGCAAAATAAAATTTACTATTCATTTTGGATTGATAATATGTAGCATATGTTCTACATTTTAAGTTCAACCTTTATTACTTAGGGTTGAGAAATTCTATGAAAAAACATGTGTAGATGTTTGTGGCTTTAACATCAAAATATGGTCAATTTGATACAAATTTATATTAAATATTTTAACTCACAGAAAAATTTTTGAATGGTGAAAGTACTTAAAGGCTCTTTTGATGAAAATTTGTAAAGAATTCAAATGGAGAAATAAACAATTATTGCACTGACAGATGAGATGATCGAGGAAGGAAAAACAATTTAAGTCCCTTAAGAGTGACAAATACAGTGGCAAGAGAACAATATGAGGAACAAACTAGATATGTGACACTGTGTTAATAATACTGGGTGTTAACAACTAGCTAAAGTTATTAGTCAATAATGAGTTAATGATTGTGCTGTTTCACAATATAGTAAAACATAAGCTTTCATGTCAATGAGATCTTCGTATTACTTTGTTCATGTACAATGTTTAACGCATAAAGGTGAGCCTCTTGAAGACCATTTTTTAATTAAATAATTACATAAACCGTTCCATTTGCCATGAAACAACAACAGAACAATTAAATAGAAAAATATATTTTTCTAGATTAAAAAAAACGGAAAAAACCCCAAAAACCCGAGTAACTCATACCGAGTGGAGTTAAAGGTATAGATTGGATGAAAATAAGACATCATCAGCTATTTTTTTTGAAAATAAACAAACAAAATATTCTTTCATTACTTGCAAACCAATTTCCTGACTTTTTCTGCCCAGCTAGTTAACAACAATTGTGTTTTAAGTATTGCTGCTCCTTGAACTGAGCAGTTAGCCAATGTTTGACACCTTGCTAGAATGGCTTATAATATAAAGAAGAAATGAGGAGTGGGTATAGTCCTTGGACTCTTTGAAAGAAGCAGTTTGGAGGATTACAGGAGAGTGGAGTAAAGGAAGCATGGAGAAGTGATTCTCTGAAAACTAGCAAACACTAAACAGAGGCAGCTCCAGCTTTCTTGCTCAGAAAATCTTCTCATGGTGATGCTTGTAGCTATATATCCTAGCTTTCTGATGGATTTTATTGCCTCTAGGCAATAGCTCTTAGGTTTTAAGTTAAAATTGACTAGTATCTATTTTACTACTAACATCGTAGTATGGAGTCTGTAAATTTCTGTTAGAGAAAGCAGTCACTTTTTGGCAACTCAAAGTAAACTTCCAGATTATGAAAGAAAGTGTACAAGGAAAATCCAATTCTTTTTACTCTTTGCCTACCAGGGACAAGTGTGATAATGTAATAAGCCAGCAAAACATTTATATGATCATACCCATAAACTACCTCAGCAACCTTTACTGATGCTGACCTTTGCAGTGATAGAAAAATGTGCAATTGTCCTTCTTCCTTATAATCTCGAAATATGTTCTTGGTAATTTTTCCTGTCTTTAACAAGATACTAAGGTACCTTCACATCCAAGATCTTCTGGATAATAGCTTCTAGAACTTCCAGTATAAGATGTGAAAAAAAAAGCAAGTGATATTCACTCTGTGGCAATTAGGGATGCTTTGCCATAATATTCTGTGCACTTGCTGAAGGCAGGTTGGCAGCAGAGGTTGCAGTGAAACAAGGTGTTATGGTTCAGGGACTCTAAACAAATTTGCAGAGGAAAATACTAACTCTACTTTCAAGATCATAAATGCCCCACAACTATCCTGTACCCTGCAGTTAAGAGCCTTCCCTCTCCATCTGCCACTTCATCTACTCAATACACACCAGTAATGCTTACACACATGATAATGCTTATAAATTTTTTCTCAAAGGAGCAGTATATCTTGTTTCCTTAGACAATGCAGTTTGTGGAATATCTTTAAAATACGGCTAGAAAGAGTAGGAATTCAGGTTATATCCCATGATCAGTCTGACCTGAGGCTAGAAATCTCTTATTCCCAACTCTTTTTCACATGAAATCAATTTTTGAGATCATATTCCTTGGCAACAGAAGGCATTGATCATGTCAAACAGTTTGAGACGACTCACCCCTTTTTTTCCTTGTGCATTTTTGTTGCACCCCTGTTGTCAGGTGTGGTTTAAGTTGTATATTAGGAAATGGTTCTTCATACAGAGGTTTGTTGGGCACTGAAACAGGCTCCCCAGGGAAATAGTCAGAGTACCAAGGCTGTCAGAGTTCATGAGGCCTCTGAATGAGACTGTCAGGCACATCGCATGACTCTTGGGATGGTCCTATGCAAGGCTAAGGGTTGGACTTAGTGATCTTTGTGGATACCTTCCAACTAGCANTGGAATATCTTTAAAATACGGCTAGAAAGAGTAGGAATTCAGGTTATATCCCATGATCAGTCTGACCTGAGGCTAGAAATCTCTTATTCCCAACTCTTTTTCACATGAAATCAATTTTTGAGATCATATTCCTTGGCAACAGAAGGCATTGATCATGTCAAACAGTTTGAGACGACTCACCCCTTTTTTTCCTTGTGCATTTTTGTTGCACCCCTGTTGTCAGGTGTGGTTTAAGTTGTATATTAGGAAATGGTTCTTCATACAGAGGTTTGTTGGGCACTGAAACAGGCTCCCCAGGGAAATAGTCAGAGTACCAAGGCTGTCAGAGTTCATGAGGCCTCTGAATGAGACTGTCAGGCACATCGCATGACTCTTGGGATGGTCCTATGCAAGGCTAAGGGTTGGACTTAGTGATCTTTGTGGATACCTTCCAACTAGCATATTCTGTGATTCTGTGATTATCTCACTGAAAAAGCTTGGATTTAATAATATCACAATAAAATGAAGAACTGAGGTTTATTTGGTTTATTATCACACATTATTTGGACAACTAGAAAACAGGAATGTGTATAATTACAAAGCAGGCTTGCGACACAGGAGGAGGGAACAAACTGCATATAAACAGACTGGAGTTAAAATTTAAAGAAAGTTTAATACAAGAAACTGCCTAATGAATTATAAGGATTAGAAGAGGATAGGAAAAAAAAAAAAGAAACCTGAACCTTATCTGTACGTCTCTTCAATTAGAAAATAGGTTAGAAAGAGTATACAGTAGTCATCCTACAGAATTAAATGCTGAATTAGTTCATGATCTTCCTTTGTCAGCTGAATAGAAGAGACAGAGTGGGGGGAACGAGGAAAGGGAAAAAAGAACAGGTCACTATAAGGAGTTAAAGAGCACAGTTTCCTGTCTCAAACATTGTTAAGACCAAAGAAGGACTTTGGCATCAGACAAGTTGGGAATGCCAGTGGCCAAGGCTGGGCCTATCAGAAACGGTGGTAACATCTCTGTGATAACATATTTAAGAAACAATAATAAAAAAAAGTGATTGTGTGTCAGCGGTCATTAACTAAACGATCCCAGTTGGGGGTGAAAACTGGAACATTTTATTGAAGTGCGCGTTACAATATATAGTACCGAGAAACGCAGTATGTTAATGAGGAGGTAAGACATGTTAATGAGGGAGATTAACTATGCTAAGTAGGGTTTAGGCAATCCAGTTCTGGTTTTCATCATAAGGTAATCTTTGCCTTCTAGGACTAATTAGGGGAAACAAACATTATCTGCAGGCCTTGAAACATCTCCTTTGAGTTTTCCCAGATCTTGTAAAAGTGAGAAAAGAATTATAGATAGTTATAAATCGTCTGTCCTTGATCAAGTAATTTATGAAGCAGGCTCCTCTCTTATTGAAGGAATTTCCAAATGGTAACATTTGTTTATCTTCCCCAACAATTGTGCAGGTATAATTGCAGCCAGGGAAGAGAGGAGTGAGAATATGTGAAAGGAGCAATCATACTGACACCAAAGTCAGTACAGAAGGAGGGGGAGGAGGTGCTTCAAGTGCCTGAGCTGAAATTTCCCTTCAGCACATGGTGCAGACCATGGTGAAGCAGAATGCCCTCCTGCAGTACATAGAGGACCACAGGGACACCTGCAGCCTGAGGAAGAGACCTACACTGGAGCAAACGGATGCTCGAGAGAGGGCTGTGAACCTGTGGGAAAACCATGCTGGATCAGGCTCCTGGCAGGGATCTGAAGACCTGTGGGGAGAGGACCTCAAGCTAGGGCAAGGTTTCTCTTAGGACTCATGACCCTGTTGGGGGTGGGGGGGGGCCATGCTGGAGCAAGTTGTGCCTGAAGAACTGCATCCAATGGAAGACTGACCTACATCAGAGCAGTTTGTCTCCTGTAGGAGAGACCCCACACTTGAGCAGTGGAAAGACTCTTCTTTCTGAGTAAAGGCAAGAAAACTGCAATGAACTGAGAGCAACCTCCCCCCACTGTCTTCCTGTGCCACTAGGGGGGAGGAAATAGAGCTGGGAAGGAGGAAGGGGTGGGGGGAAGGTATGTTTAAGATTTATTTTACTTCTCATTATTCTACTCTGATTTTGTTAGTAATAAATTCAATTAATATTCCCAAATCAAATATTTTTTGCCTGTGATAGCATTTGGTAAGTGGTCTCTCCTGGACCTTATGTGAACTCTTCATTATATTTTTTTCTACCCTGTTCAGTTTGGAAGGGGAGCGATAGAGCAGATTTGTGTGGGGCACATATTTGCACAATAAACTGTAAAAGAATTCAAAAAATGAAATGCAAAGAGTTGCAAGCTGATTGAGTTCTCAAAAATAAATATCTTTACTTTTTCCCAAATGCTTTTAGAAAAGATTTCAGAATATTTTCATTCTTACTACTTGATTAAAATCTAACATAAATTTTAAGCATTAAAAATAATCAATATTACAATGCAGATTCTGAATAAAGCAAGTCAAAGTCTTCTGTTTGCCCTGAAGTTATGTGAAAGTATCCAAGCGAATGGCATGAAGCCATGTCAGGGAACATTTATGCTAAATACTAGGAAAAAGTTCTTCATGCAGAGGGTGATTGGGCACCAAAATGGGCTCCCCAGGGAAACGATCACAGCATCACGCCTGCCAGAGTTCGAGAAGTGTCTGGACAATGCTGTCAGGCAAATGATGTGATACGTGGGACTGTCCTATGCAAGGCCAGGAGTTGCACTTCAATGTAGGTCCCTTCTAACTCAGGATATTCTATGATTTTGTTACCCTATATTAGTTGCCTTCACACTTACTTGCATCCCATTGCAGTTTCTGAGTCTGTCTAATATTCTTTTAATTGCAGAAGGTAAATTAATATATGAATAAACATACTTTATTCATATATTAATTTACGTTCTGCAAACATCCTTACAAAACAATTTTACTGTTTCTCAGCTGAAAAATGGTATTGCAAATAGTCACATAAGGATGATAGTGTTGAAGTGGGCATATTATGAGTCAACCCAGATTTCCCCTCTCTTCCTGTAAAAGCAGTGGAAAACCTAGCCAAATACTGCTGTAATGTTTCTTCCATTAATGAATCACAACCACAAACCTGTTATAAAAATTGGAGAGAAATTCACAGTTTATAGGCAACTTCCTCTGTCAGTGAAAGCATCTAATTCTACCAGTAAAGGCTTAGGTAATTTGCTCAGGAAGCATACTGTGTTTAATGTTGTTATTCTGATGCCTTACAGTCCATTAAGGCATGAATGATACAGCTTTTTATAGTTCTTTAGCAGTTTGTCTCAGGGTAGAGGTGGGGTATACTGGAAGACTAGCCACTGCATAGATAATGTGAGCTCAAATGTTTAAACTGATTGCTGTTCTGCCCATCCTACATACCTGACACGCAGCCTAAAGTTCTGAACTGCTTACGAGAAGGCTGAAGCACTAAGGAAGACCTAAAATAGTAGCTACCACAGCTTTTTCTGAACAGTTAATACAGTAGGTGATTAGAGTACATCTCTATGTAAGAAACTGAAGAGCAGTTTGCTTGTTCGCATAGTATAATAGATTTTTTCAGCTGTTATGCTACCTGTTCAGCTGACTGCTTTCAAAGCTGTATTATAAAGCCTTAAATATATAGAAGGCTTTATTATCACAATAGTTTGAAAACACATGAATAGACAGCAAACACACGTGTGTTTAGAATACTCTCACACACATTTTGCATTTATATACACAGATGACAAACAAAAACACAGATAGGCATGCATTATATTTATAGAAATAATTTTCCTAACTCATGTAGAAAAAAAAATCCCATTATTTTGTGCATCTGGCATATGCATTATCCCTCATGAATAAATATGTAATTATATAAACCTCCAAGTGTCACATCATAGCCTATTTAGGCTTTTTTATTTTAATGAATAAAAATGAATAGTTTTTGTTGTCACAATGAATTTATAATTGAAATACTGTCTGTTCATCTGGACATCAATAAAGATGACAATGCAAACATCATTGCTTTATTTATTTATTTTGAATGCAAGAATTGCACAATACTTTCTGCCAGATTTTCAGGCTTGACAGCTGCCTGAAGAAAGATCTTCAGATATTTTATCCTCTTTTCTTATGAATTTTAATTTTCAGCACAACTTCTTGGCATTTTACCAACGAAAAATGCTAATTGTATGAAAGAGAAAGAGAGAAAGTAATGAATTATGGACATTGAAAATTACATGTGCTGTGCCTGCTAAAAGAATTTTTAGGAAATTCTTAAGTCACTGAGTTTTCCATTATGAGAAGCACATAACGTAGAGAGTTCAGTTTTTACATAATTATTTCTGTACATCAGCCTAATGACAAGTAATGGAAAAGAAATACTCTTAAAAGCAAACTAACTAAAAACCCAAATGTGACCAGTTGAAATTGGCCAAATGCCAAGACCCAAAAGGCCCAGGACAGAGGTCTCAAAAGCCCCTCCTGGCCACAGGAGAAAAAAAGGGAGAAAGGGGAGTAAAAACCCACAAAACTGAACTTCAGTAGAACTAAAACAGTTTAGATATATTTGCATATATATACATATATATACAGAGGAGAAAAGAGAAAGGAAACAAGTTTTAACTTCCCTCTCACCAGAACAACTGGCGTTCTGAAATCTCAGGACACCTCCTCCCAACCCAGCTGGCTGATCAGCAGACCCACACCTACGACCCACTCCCACAGCAGAGTGACCGCAGGGAGCTCCTCTGCCCTCCAGCACTGCCAGAAGAAGGATTGCCCCCTGACTTACGACTCCCCCTCTTTATATCTTTGCTTACTTAAAGAAATGAGGTGGAATATTTCCTTGGTTATGACCCAGTTACCAGGAAA
>WBMV01001842.1:23468-88206 GCA_013396655.1 Campylorhamphus procurvoides | reverse complement strand
CCGTGTCTGAACCCTCCCAGCTCCGTGTCTGCACCCCCAGCCCCCCAATCTGCACTCCCACCCCACATCCTCGCCCCACAGCCCCCCATGGGGCTGTCCCCACCCTGCGGGGGCAGCGGGGTCTCTTCCCGCGGTTCAAGCTGCGGGGACGGGCAGGACGAGTTGTTCCCGACACACCCTCCCAAAATGAGCAACCCCCCAAGGGGTACGGGCTCCTCGGAGAGCGGGACGGGAGGAGGGAGTGGGAGCGGGGCCGGTGTCCCCAGCAATGGGACCGAGCTGTCCCCAGGAGCACAGCGGACCCCCCACCACATGGACACCACCGGAGAGCCGGGAAGGGCGACCCCACGCCAAAATCCAACAGGAGCAGCAGGAATTCCCCCTTGGTACCCCAAACCCTCTCCCCAGACATCCCATGCCCAGGCACAGCCTCAGCAGACGGGACTGGCACCGGCGGGTCCGCCCCAGCCTCGGCGCTGCCCTGCTGTCCTCGGGGGAAAACAGCACTTCATCAGGAATAAATAGCTCCCCTTTGCTTACAGTGCTTCTAAATGTCACTCCGGCAGCATTTTGAGTCAATGCAGAGATAGGAAAGCCCAGCTCGGCTCTCCAAAAGGGCCCTTTATGTTTGCAGCCCGAGTCACGAGCGGCGTGCGGGGCCGGGGGAATCGCGGGCGGCTCCCGGGAATGCCCGCCGTGATCCCCGGCCCACTCACCCCCGCCCCGCGCCCCGCTCCCACCCGTGCCAGCGCCCACTCTGGGCCCCACTGCCACCCGTGCCAGCCTGCACTGGTTGGCATGAGCACTCTCACCCCACTGCTGCTCATGCCAGCGTGCACTGTGTGCCCCTCTGCCATTCATGCCAGCCCTGCCGCTCACAGACTTGTGCCCAGCACCCACTGCTGCTCATGCCAACCCTGTGCCCCTCTGCCACCCACACTGACCCACACTCAGCACCCACTGCCACTCACACCAGCCCCGTGCCCTGCTGCCCCTCACAATGACCCACACTCAGCACCCACTGCCACTCACACCAGCCCCGTGCCCTGCTGCCACTCACACTGAGCCACAATAAGCACCCACTTCTGCTCATGCCAACCTGCGCTCTGTGCCCCACTACCATTCATGCCAACCCCGTGCCACTCTGCCACCCACACTGACCCACACCCTGTACTCCACTGCTGCCCTGCACCCTCATATCAACCCACACTCTCACCCTGCTGCCACTCACACCAATGTGCACTCTGTGCCCAGCTGCCACTCATGCCAACCCTGTGCCCCTGTTGCTCATGCCAACCTGTGCTCAGCACCTGAATGCCACTCACTGACCCAGTGCCCCACTGACACTCATATCAACTCAGTGTCTCCCACTGCTGCCCACACCAACCCACACCCTGCACCAGTGCTGCTCATGCCAACTCTATGCCCCTGTCACACCAAACTGAGCCTTGTGCCCCCCTGCCACTCACACTGACCCTGTGCCCCACTGCTGCTCACACCAACCCTGTGCCCACTGCTGCTCACGCCAGCCAGGGGTCACTCAGCCAGGGCCTGGCACTCACACTCCGGGCATGGATCTGCACGTGGCCAGCTGGCACACAGTGGGATCACTGCAGTGCCAGGGCCCTGAGCCCCTCCAGCACCACTCAGAGCCGTGGGGGCCCACACAGACCCTCGTGTCAGCGGGCACAATCCCTCTCCAGCCATTCCCCTTCCCCAAGCTCCTGTCCCCACGTCTGCCCTGCCCTTGCTGTGGCACTGACGCTGTTCCCAAACCACGGGGGTGCCACCGAAGAATGCAGAGCTCCCTGGCTGGTCCCACACCTTGGCACCCTCTGGTGCCCGGGTATCTTCTGAGCTATGGCCTTGCAGCACCTTTCATGTGAATTTGGGCAGTGCTGCTGCTGGACCAAGAGCTGGTCCTTGCACGAGTGACTCGAAGATCCAAGGAACAGCCCCAAATCTCCACAGCTCCTCTTTGGAGCATCAATCCCACCCTCCCAGCCAGGCCCCCTGTGCCACACTGATCCTGCTCAGGAGTTATTCATCCCAAATATCTCCAAAGCCAACATCTATCCGAGGGGCATTCATAACAAGATCTCCAATAATTGCAAAGGATGCCACCACTTTTGTTCGGGCTCCTTTGGCAGGCTCTGTTTCAATTAAAGCATGTTAATTGGTTTAACCATATTTCATGTTAATGCCCCTTTGATGGAGACCTGTGTCAGCTGTGCAGCTGCTCCAGGTTCGGGCTTTGCTCTGGGAACAACTGGAAAACCGAATCCCAGAACCAGTGAGGTTGGAAAGGACCTCCAAGGTCACCAAGTCCACCCTGTGACTGATCCCCACCAGGGCACCCCGAGTGCCATGTCCAGTCGTTCCTTGGGACCGGGACTCCACCACATCCCCTTCCAGTGCTTGACAACCCTTCCCATGAAGGAAAAAACCCACGAGAAAAGCTGCCTGGACGGGGTTGGATGTTTTCCATCGGGCGGGAGCGGAGCATCCCTTGGCGTGTTTCCACCTGGAATGACGACGTGTTTCTTCCCCCACGTTATCGCCCCGCGCCAGGAGGCACCTTGAGGCCTCCAGCCCCTGGATCTGGTGGAGCTGCAGCTCAGCCGTGCCGGCTCCAGGCCTGATTTCTGAGCAGCAGCCAGTGTGGATTATGAATAAAACAAACAGTGCCGTGGCAGTGTTGATTAAGCAGCTCTGGAGCTTCCCGACGTCCCTGGTGGATCGTCGTGATTTCTCTCCGCTCGGTGCCCACATCCTGCGGCTCCTCCTCTGAAGGCACAAGGACAAACAGCCAGGGGATGCTGAGTGGGAGCAGCTCAAACAACAGGTCCTTGGTGTGGAAGAGCAGCCCCTTCTCCTCACAGGTGAGCACGGGGCTTTCCTCCTCATGGCAGTCATTGACCTGGAGTCCATCCATCCCACCCCAGCTTCCACCACAGTGTCTGGAGAACGATGTGGGGTCCAGCAGGTCCAGTTCAGCTCCATGGCTGGTTTGGGTGAGTCTCTGGGGCAGTCAGAGGACTCTTCCCACAGCACCTGCTGCCTCTGCTGCCAGTGCCCTGCTCTGGAAGCTGCTGAGCTGAAATCGGGTTTCTCTGGAGCCTCCACCAGGAGCAGTCAGAGCAGCAGCACATGGTGTCCCTCATGGGCCACTTGTGAGGTGTCACACCTGCTCTGCCTGTTGAGTTATCTGAGAGGGGCTGGCATGTGACTCCACATCTCATATTCCTCCAGCTATTTCAGCCCCTGGAAGCACCAGCCTTGACAGTGCATAGACCTGATCACCTGATGGTGCTTCCATCAGAACAGTGTCAGGTTCCAGCATGGAAGAGCTTCCTTATGAGAATGAATACTTGGAATAAACCCCTCCACAACCCACTTGGAACAAACCCCTCCAGAACCTGGTTGCAATAAACCCCTCCACAACCCACTTGGAATAAACCCCTCCACAACCCACTTGGAACAAACCCCTCCAGAACCTGCTTGCAATAAACCCCTCCACAACCCACTTGGAATAAACCCCTCCACAACCCACTTGGAATAAACCCCTCCACAACCCACTTGGAATAAATCCCTCCACAACCCACAGGCATTTCTGCAGGAGCACAGACTTCCCTTCACAGGCAGGTTCAAACCACCACAAGTGAATTAACAGACCATAATAGTCCCCACAATTACTTCAGGCACATCAAACAGTCCCAAATACCCAGGACAGTTGCTTTAATTTTTATGTGCTCTCCCGGGGCTGATCAGAAGAGAATCACTTCTCGTCGGGTGAGTTCTGGGTAAAGGATTCTGGGTTTAGGTTTAAACAACCGTCCCCCGGGGAAGGGGCTGGAGAACAAATCCTGTCAGGAGCAGCTGAGGGAGCTGGGGGGGCTGAGCCTGGAGAAAAGGAGGCTCAGGGGGGACCTTGTGGCTCTGCAAGTCCCTGCCAGGAGGGGGGAGCCGGGGGGGGTCGGGCTCTGCTCCCAGGGAACAGGGACAGGAGCAGAGGGAACAGGCTCAGGCTGGGCCAGGGCAGGTTGAAGATCAGGGGAAAAATCCTAAACTGACACATTCAGCTCTGTATCCATGGGGCACCTGGAGAGGATTTCTCTTCCTGGAGACGTGTCCCCAAAGCCTGGTGGGGAGCAGCACACAAGGCCCAGTGCCCTCTGTGGGCTGCACACCCTGGTGTTGAGGCAGGAGAGACTTTGCCATCCCCCCCAGAGGGGCTTGAAGTCCACCAGAGCTCCGTGTCACTTGGCACTGTTGGAATGTGACTGACAACCGAGAAGAGCTGCCTGGGTATGGCACTCCCTCCGTGTCCTGTGGCAGAAACGCTTTCCCTGCTCGGCTGTTTCGACTCGTTACTACGAGCGTGGCTGACGGATCCCGAAATAGCCGGGGTTTGATGGCAGCAAAGAAGCAGCTCTGTCGCCTCTCAGACTTTCCCAGACTCCCAGAATCAAACAGAAGGGTTGAGTCTGGCAGGGATCTCCAGAGGCCATCCTGTCCAGCTGCTCCAGCTGCCATGGCCAGTTGGCTCCTGACCGTCTCCAAGGATGGGATTCCACAGCTCTCTGTGCTCAGGGTCTGTTTATCTCACACTGAAAAAGTGTTTCCTGGTGTGCAAAAGGAACCTCCTGGGTGCCAGGATGTGCCCACGGCCCCTGGTCCTGTCACCAGGCTCCTGACACCCTCTCTGAGATGTTTGTGATGGATGAGATCCCCCAGAGCCTCCTCCAGGCTGAACAGTCCCAGCTCTCAGCCCTTCCTCATAGGAGAGATGCTCCAGCCCCTTCAACATCTCCATGGTCCTTCACTGGGCTCTCTCCAGGAGCTCCATCTCTCCCTTCTCCCAGGGAGCCCAGCACTGGCCCCAGCACTCCAGAGCTGGGCAGAGGGGGAGGATTATCCCCCTGGAGCAACCCAGGCCACCTCGACAGCATGGACTGGCTCATGTTCAACGTGGTGCCAAGCAGGACCCCCAGAGCCTTCTCTTTCCAGTGGGGTGCTCCATTTGGGGTCACCCAGAGCTTCCCTTGACTGTCAGTCAACTATTTTGGGAGTGGTCTGGAACTCAGGAATGGGAGAAGCCTTTTGAGACACCCAGACAGTCACCTGGGGCAGAGGGAACCATCCCAAGAGACAAGCTCTGTCCAAAATTCAGGAGGCAGTTTGTGACATGGAGGGGTTGGGGATCCCTCCAGCCACACAGGCAGAGCAGGACCCCCACCGTGTCCCCCCCGTGTCCCCAGGCTGGGTAAGGAGGCAGATCTGGGGCTGCCAGGGCTCGGGCACAGAAGGATTTTCTCCCTTTGTGCTCCGAGAGCTCGGCTCAGTGAGCTGAGAACCTTCTGGTCTCCAACCATCTGAACACAGCAGAAGGAGAGCAGCACTGTCACCTGCCAGCCCTGTCACCTGCCAGCCCTGTCACCTGCCAGAGAGCCCCAATTAGTGCCACCGTCACAGAGCTCAGGAGGGAGGGCAGGACGAGCCACTCCCTTCCTGCTCCCCCTCAGGTTCCATCCCAGNACAGCACCCCACAGCACCTCACAGCACCCCACAGCATCCCACAGCATCCCACAGAAACAGAAACCCTCAGCATCTCACAGCATCCCACAGCATCCTAGAGCATCCTACAGCACCCCACAGCACCTCACAGCACCCCACAGCATCCTACAGCACCCCACAGAAACCCACAGCATCCTACAGCATCCTACATCATCCCACAGCACCCCACAGCTCCCCACAGCATCCCACAGCACCCCACAGCATCTCACAGAAACAGAAACCCACAGCATCTCATATCATCCCACAGCATCCCACAGCACCCCATAGCCTCCCACAGAATCCCACAGCACCTCACAGCATCCCACGGTATACCACAGCATCTCACAGCACCCCACAGCATCTCACAGCATCCCACAGCATTCCATATCATCCCACAGCACCCCACAGCATTTCACATCATCCCACAGCCAGTGACCCAAAATGAGAACCCCCAGAAGAGGAGCGAGAGGCCACCAAGATGTTGAGTGCCCAGGCCTGGAGGTGCCCAAGGCAGGACTGGCCATGGCACTCAGAGCTCTGGGCTGGGGGACAAGGTGGGCATGGGGCACAGCGTGGGCTCTGGGGGCTGGGAGGGCTTTGCCAACCTCAGGGATTTTAGGATTCTGAGGTGCTTCAGGAAGTGGAGGGAGAACCTGTGGCCAAGGATGTGCCAGGAACAGCCATGAGATCCAGCCAAGGCAAGAGCTGGGACAAATCCAACAGTTCCTTGTGCCTCCCTGCAAGGCACCACCACCTCCCTGAGGCACCACCAGCTCCCCCTGGCCACAGCTCGAGCCCTGCAAATACCTCTGGAGAAGATGGAGTGGAACTGGAAACCCAGGAGAGACAATTAATTAAAAGGTTTTGTCTCCCTTTATATAATCACAGTTATCGATTCTCTCCTTCAAGCTCCCTCCCTGCATCTCAGACAGTGGAATGTCCCCTGAGGTAGCTGGATTTGCCTCTCCCCCCTGACAGCTGAAGGGGGTTGTGAGCACTGGGAAGCTCCATCAGATCTTAAAAGAGTCCTACTGAAATGACAAAATACAGTTTTAGCAGTTGACAAGGAGGATAAGGGGATTTCTGAAAATGATGCCTCTAATCCTGCCTATCCTGCCAGATCAGAGCCCTCAGGAACTTGGACAACCTGTCTGATAAGCCCAGAAAATGCAGGAAGAAGCGGCTGCCCTGAATTAATGCACCTCAGATGCTCCTCAGAAGGTGAGAGAACCCCAGCTCTGCCCAAGGCAAGGGGCTGAAGGGATCTCAAGAGGATCATCAGAGCCCAAACCTCCTGGAGGACAGAGGCAAAGCTCCAGGTGGCTCCTCCCAAGCTGCTGCTGACCAAGACGAGCCATTCCAAGACTTCTGCTCCGTGGAATAAACCAGAAAGAATTAATATTTCAGGGTATCTCCTGGTCAGCGTTACCAGGAGCAACAGGAGATGATTAATCAGGCCCTCCCTATTTCTGGTAGGAGGCACCAGGAACCTCCCAGTTCCAGGAGGTCTGACCTTTAACACTCTGGTTGTCCTTTCTGAGGACATGTGGGGTCTCCTGGTGGATCCCTCCCTCCCTCCCAGGTCCCTCTGACTGTCACACTCCTTTTGTGGCTCTGGCAGGGGCTTTAAGTCACTTCCCAACTCTCAGGGGTGAATTTTAATAATCTGCCCAAATGATATTCACTCATCCTGCCCACACAATTCCTTCGCTGGAAGCAGCCACGGTTGCATCCAGAGGTTCCTGGAACTGCCTGGTCACAACAAGGTCAAAGGACATGGAATTGGCACATCCCACGTGCCAAGGGGCAGTGGGGGAGATCTCCAGAGGGTGCAAAGGCAGCTGTCCCTCCTCACCCCATCCCTGCCCACTGTCACAGGGCACAGGGGGAAGGTTGGGATGGATATTCCCACCCCTTGAGGTGCTCAGCAGTCAAATCAGCTCCCCTTAGAGAATCATGGAATCGTTCCGGTTGGAAAAGCCCTCTGAGACCATCAAACCCAACTGTTCCCCCAGCAATGCCAGAGCCACCAGTGCCCCATGTCCCCAAGTGCCACACCTGCATGTTCTCCACCCCCAGACATGCCAAGGGAGGTGTCTCCTTGCCCATAACATTTGGGACTGGTGTGTCCAAGCAGGGATGAAGGAAAATTGAGGTCTTGGGGCTGCTGCTCCACTCAGAAGCTTCTTCCAGTGCAGTGGCTGCTCCGTGCTGGGACAAAGGGGAGGTGGCAGCAGCAACTCCATCCATGGGGACCTTTCCTGAGCTCAGGCCAAGGGTGCCAGTGCTGTCCAGGGGGTCTGCTCAGGAAGGGACCCACTGGGAGCTGGTGCTGCAAGGAGGGACCCACGTGTGACACGGAGAGTCACTGCAGGGGAAGAGCGTGCCTAACTGAAAGCTCCTTGGAACTCAGCTGAATTTTCCACTTTGGAAGGAAGGATGTGTCTGTGTCAGATGCCAAATCAGGGGATTCTTTGTGTGGGAAGTGTAATTGATTCCCATTTACTCCGCATCTGTATTCCCTAAAAAAGGGAGCACGTGTGAGTCACACGGCCGGGCTGGTGGTGACGCCTCCAGCAGACGGGCACGGGGACACGCTGTCATCCCTGCTCCCAAAAAGGCTTTGTCACCACCAAGCCTGATCCAGCATCCAGGCAGGGGCACAGCCCTCACAGCTGTGGTGGCACCAGCCAGGAGCCACCCTGAGCTCACAGGGACAGCGGGGTGACCTTCGGGGGGACCCAACTGCAGCCCCGTGATCCAAAAGGTTTTGGGATGAGAAGGTTCAGCTTCTCCCAGAACACAAAGACGAGGCTCGTGGACAAGGGGTGGAACTGGGACCCAGTGGGTGAAGTTCAACAAAGCCAATGCAGGTCCTGCACCTTGGGGGGAATAACCCCAGGTAGAGACCAGGCTGGGGCTCACCTGGTGGGGAGAAGCTCTGCAGAAAAGGCCCTGGGGATCCTGGTGGACAAGGAGCTGGCCCTGGGTCTGTGGGACAGGGAGGAGTGGGAAGGAGCAGCTGGAAGAGGCTACAGGAGAGCTGAAACCAAGACTTGCATGTGAATGTTCTCTGAAATAGCCCCAGCAGCCACATAGAGGAGCAGGGAGGAATATCCCATGGCATGAGTGGGAAAATGGGGTAAAAAAGCAGGATTTGCACAGATCAGAAAGTGGGGAAAACTCTGAAAATCGGATTCCCATGCAGGAGAGGGAAACCCTGCCAAGCCCTGGTGGAACTGAGCTGCGGGGATTTAACATTAACAAGGTTCTAGGAGAGCTTTTATCTCCAGGGGCAGGAGAGCCAGGACACGCTGCAAAGCACCTGCTTTGGGATGAGTCATGGAGCCAGAAAGAGAGAGGCCAAGAGCTGGCAAAACTCACACAAAGCGTGAAGAGCATTTGCACAAACACCACCAAAAAATAGAAACCCCGAAGCATCCCTCGTGCTCCTCTGGAGAGGAAACAAGACAGGAGGCCAAAATGGGGTTTAATAAAACTGCTGAGACAATGATGCAATGGAAACTCAGTGGAAGGGAGACACGGGAGGAAAACACAACTCCAAGCACTTGGGAAGGCAGAGCTGGACCTGGGAGGGGAATGGGATGTCACAGAGGGCCAGTGGAAGGCAATAAATCAACTGGAAGGTGTCCCTGCCCATGGACAGGGGCATGAGATGATCTTTAAGGTCCCTTCCAACCCAATCCAACCCACCCTGGGATTCTTTGAGCTGCCATTGTGCTCAGTTTCAAACTTCAAAATTCATAACAATTAATTTGGGTAATGAGAAACTCAAAGGAAGAATTTAAAGGCTTTTAGTCCCAGAGACTGTTTCAGGACACCTGGTTGCATGTTGAGATACAAACTACCTGTCAAGAAGGACCAGAAGGGCTTGAAAGGTTATAAGAAGCAAGGAATGACAGCTTCAAAGACAAAAGGTGTATTTAAATGAGAGAAAACAGAACAGATTTTGTGTTATTTTGTTAAATTCAAGGGGTTGACAAAATTGGAGTTGGAGGAACAAAGCGCAGAAAGCCCCAAAAACTCATCCCTTCTCACAAACATCCAAACAGGAAACCTGGCAGGGACGCCAAAGCCCCACAGTCAGTGGAGATCCCAAGGAAATGCCCCAAGAGAATAAAGCCAGAGGAGAAAAACAAACTGGAAAGCTGTGAGATAAAGATGTCCCTGTCCATAGAGTTGGACTAGATGGCCTTGAAAGGTCCCTCCCAACCCAAACCATCCCATGATCCCATGACTCAAAACCAAGGTATTCTCAGTCTGGGAGGAGAAAACGGGGGGACACAGCAGAGATCTTGGAGATGAGGGGTGGGATGGGGAAGATCCACAGGGACCAACCGTTCCCAGGCTCTCCCCCTGCAGGAACTGGGTGGTGTGAATGGAAGGAGGGAGAGGAGCAGGGAAAAGGAGGGAAGCTGCAAAACTCACCCCGTGTGAAAAAAGTTTCTGTGGGCTCAAAAAGCCACGGAGCAAACCCAAGGCAGAAACCACCCCCCTGGGAGAATCTGACCAAGGAGAGCTCAGAAGGGACCACCTGACTCACAGAATCCCGGGATCCCTGAGGCTGGAAAAGCCCCCCCAGCCCACAGAGCCCACCCTGTGCCCCATGCCNGTCCCTCCCAACCCAAACCATCCCATGATCCCATGACTCAAAACCAAAGTATCCTCAGCCTGGGAGGAGAAAACAGGGGGACACAGCAGAGATCTTGGAGATGAGGGGTGGGATTGGGAAGATCCACAACCGTTCCCAGGTTCTCCCTCTGCAGGAACTGGGTGGTGTGAATGGAAGGGGGGAAAGGAGCAGGGAAAAGGAGGGAAGCTGCAAAACTCACCCCGTGTGAAAAAAGNTCACCCCATGTGAAAAAAGTTTCTGTGGGCTCAAAAAGCCACGGAGCAAACCCAAGGCAGAAACCACCCCCCTGGGAGAATCTGACCAAGGAGAGCTCAGAAGGGACCACCTGACTCACAGAATCCCGGGATCCCTGAGGCTGGAAAAGCCCCCCCAGCCCACAGAGCCCACCCTGTGCCCCATGCCCACCTTGAGCACTGAGTGCCAGTCCTGCCTTGGGCACCTCCAGGCCTGGGCACTCCAACCCTCCCTGGGCAGCCCCTGCCAAGGCCTGACCACCCTTTCCAGCAGCAAATTCCTTCTCCTGTCCCCCCTGGCCCTGCCCTGGCACAGCCTGAGGCCATTCCCTCTTTCCCAGTTCAAAGCAAGGCCTTTTCCCACCCCCCAACTGGGAACACTGGGATCTGCATCCAAACAGCGAGGCTGGAACGGCCACAGGTCCCAGCAAATGATCTGGCAGCAGAGCTGATGGTCTCTGACTGCTGCCTGAACTCGGGCAGACAAATTATCCAGCAGCAAAATAAGTGGATTTAAGGATGTCACAAAGCATTACTTCACATGTCAGACTTTGCTCTCCGTGGGGAATGAGCAGCCACAGAGAGCTCCTTCCCTGGGCCACGGGATATATGGATATATATGGATATATATGGAGATACCCATTTCGGGCCAAAGGAGGGAAAGCAGAGCTGCGTCTTTAAGAACTGTGAAAGGAACAACCTAATTTAATCTATTCCAATAATAAAAACTCCGCCGCAGTTTATCAGGCGACTGGAAAGGGGATCTGATTGAATTTGCGAATCGGGTCTCGAATCTGGGAATCAGATTAGGAGGAAGAGCTGGTGGAAAGAGCGGGACGTGCCTCGTAGTCACAGGGCAAGAGGATTTCTAGAGCGTGGAAATACCAGAAATGAAGCTCCAGGAGGGAGACAAAGCAGAGACTTGTGGAGTTTTCATTTCATTTCCCTCCGTGGGAAGTGCCAAGCCAACCCTCAGCTGACCAGGAGGAACATTTCGGGGGAGGAGGGACCTCTCTGAGCCGTGTCCGTCCTCTGCAGGACACACCAACTCCACCAAGCCCAGGTCCCATTCCAGCCCACCCAAAGCCCCTCAGTCTGGCATCTTCTGGGGGCCCAGATCCCCCCAGCCCCAGATGACCCATTCCCATGTCCCATGTCCCAAACACAAGCGACCAAGAGCTCCAGGAGCAAGGGCTGTGTGCTGGGCAGGCTCTTCAGAGCCGTCCTTGCCCTTCAAGGTGCCCTCCAAAGTGTCACTGCTGAGATGAGACAAAACTTCAGGGATGAGATTTGAGACATTCCACTCAACCCAAGTGGCAGACTCGGCCCCGAGGAAGAGCAGCAGCTCATCCACGATATCCACGGTCCTATCACCCTGGGAAGGGTTCCCTGTCACCTCCAACACCGTGACAGAGGATGGAAATCACCCCTTTCCAATGGCAGAGCTTCCAAGGGACACATCCAGTGCAGCCAGACACGGGTGCAGCTCCCACCTTCCAGCAGACACCAAAAGCCAAAAGATTTCCATCCCAACGTCCTGGTGGCCACCAAAACCCTCTCTCCAAATTCAGGGCAATGAAATACAGCACAGCAGCAGCCACAGCCTCGCTCTGAGCTCGTTAATCAGAGGAGCTGAAACTCTGCAGAGCCTCCTGGGTGAGAAGGGAGGGAAAGAGGAGCATTGGGAAGCTGCAGCAGCGGGAAAACCTGGCAAAGACCATCACAGAGAACAGGGAAAAGCTCTCGGGGTGTTCAGAAAAAAAGAATCCAGACAAAAGAGGGGCCCTGTGGTGAGAGAGGGACAAAGGCAGCCTGGAAATGAAATTTTTGATGAGGATGGGATGCAGACCTGGATGGGATAACGGAGATGAGGCTCTGGAAGTCAACACATGGGAAGGGCAGGTAAAACCCAGAGCAGCTGGTGCCTTCAGCCAGGCTGGGATGGTGAGAAGTGTCTCAGAACTGGGAAGGAGCTGGGGCACGACACCACAGCATGGGATGGGATGAAGTCACCAAGCCAGGGAAGGCCACACTGAGAGCAGCAAAGGGGAAAATGATCCGAGGAACAACCTGGTCCCAGGACATCCCCAAACAATGGGCCTCATGACTGTCCAGGACACAAACAGTGCCAAAAAGCATTTTCTCAGTGGGTACAAGGGGTGATTCTGCAATTATGGGAACCCCAAACAGAGTCTGAGAAGGTCTGAACATGGTCTTGAACCCTCCCTTGGATCCCTGGAAGTGTCCAAGGCCGGGTTGGATGGGGCTTGGAGCAACCTGGGCTGGTGGGAGGTGTCCTTGCCATGGAAGGGGTGGCACTGGGTGGGCTTTAAGATCCCTTCCAACCCACCCCATCGCAGAATTCTATGAGAATGGGTCATTTTGTTCCAGTAAATTAGAGGTTTGAAAGTCCACAGAGGAGAAGTCGTGGAGGAGAACGTGAGAGCCACACATTTGTGACAAACACGTGATCACACCTGGGTGAACCTCAGCCCAAAAGGCAACGCTGCCCAAGGCCACCCCACCACCCTCCCAGTGCAGCACTGGGAATCCCAAGGGGAGCTCCAGAGTGGAGAGAAAAAGGCACTGAAACACAAGAATCCACTGACCACCTGCACCACAACCCCCCCAGTGCCTCACCAGGGACCTCAAAGCCCACCCAGTGCCACCCCTGCCATGGGCAGGGACACCTCCCACCAGCCCAGGATGCTCCAAGCCCCGTCCAACCTGGCCTTGGACACTCCCAGGGATCCAGAGGCAGCCACAGCTTCTCTGCCCAACCTGTGCCAGGGCCTGCCCACCCTCCCAGCCACCAATTCCTTCCCCATATCTAATCTGAAAATCCATCTGCAATAAATAAATCTCTCCATAGAGACCTGACCTAGACCACAACACGATTTATGGGTCCCTGATTTAGCGACCTGCCGTTTATAAATAACTCTGCAACCACAGAACCTGGTTTGTCTGATCCCTGCTCTGCTGCAAAATCACGATTTGTCTCCTGTGAAGCACCTCTTTGCCTCAGTAACACTCAGGTGGAACATCAGCTTTCCTCACGCTGGGTCTTTCCAAAAGCGCCGTGTCCACACAAAGGACGCGTCGCCACCGACTCCCCCTCGCCTCGCTCGTTAAACAACTCTGCTCCATTTCCACTGAAACCGAGCCAGGAGAGGCAAAAAAAATGAAGAGATTCAGATGGGAAGAGATTTGAACAGAAAGATTAAAAAAATATCTTCTTCAACAGGAGCAGCGTAGCTCGGAAAATGCCCCTGGCGAGGGTTCCGTAATAGCTCCATAAACGGGGCACAACAGCGGGGATTGTTGCCCGGCCTCGGCAAGGCTCAATCCCAGGCAACATTAGCAATTTCATGCCAAGCCATAAAGCCTGGGCTTATTTGGGGGGCACACACCATGGCCAGGGAGCCTCGGGGAAATGGGCAATAAACGCCGGCTCATTGGAAGGCCGATGAGGCTCCGGAGCGGGGTCGTTCCGTAGGATTCACACCAGGAAGCTCTTCGGGACCCCGGAGCCTTTGGAAACCTCACAAGGAGACTCCTGCCCATGGGTCATGAGCCACATCAACACTGAAATGAGCTGTAACATTCCTGGAATGGCAGAGAGCACAGGATGGAAGGGGGTGCTGGCATTGGGGTCTGCTCTGCCCTCCTGGCTCTGTGTCCCCTCCTGGGGACTCTCCTGGTTGGACATCCCATGGAGGCAGCAGGGATGTCCCAGAGCTCTGGGAGCCTGAGGACCTGGCCCGTGCTGGGATGGAAGGGCCACGGAGCAGCAGAACTTCATGGAAACTGCAACCTCGTGGCCCAGAGGTGCAGCCTGAAGACCCTTCCAAAACCCCAGCTCATCCAGGAGTGGCACTGCCCAAAACAGGAGCAGACTCCTGACAAACTGGACCCCTCCATAGGTAGGGACACAAGAGTTGGGATGCCAGAATGAGCCTACAAAGGAGGAGCTGCTGAATCCTTCTGCTCTTGCACGGGACACTTGGGAGAAGCAGGTAAAAACTGGGATTATGGAGCAGCCATCCAGACCAGGGTGTGTTTCCAAGCTGGCCCCCTTTAAATGATATTGTGAGCTGTCCTGGAGCCAAAATGCCACCAAACAGGGTGCCCCAAGCACGGCCCTGGCCATTCCCTGGGCATGAGCAGGGAATTCCCCAGGTTTGTGGTCTGATGGGCAGAATCATGGAATGATTTGGATGGGAAGGGACCTTAAGACCCACCCAGTGCCACCCCTGCCATGGGCAGGGACACCTCCCACCAGCCCAGGGTGCTCCAAGCCCTGTCCAACCTGGCCTTGGGCACTGCCAGGGATGGATCCAGGGGCAGCCACAGCTTCTCTGGGCAATCCAGCCCAGCCCCTGCCCACCCTCCCAGCCACCAATCCCTTCCCAATGGCCCAGCCAGCCCTGCCCTCTGGCACTGGGAAGCCATTCCCTGTGTCCTGGCCCTCTGTCCCTTGGCCCCAGTCCCTCTCCAGCTCTCCTGGAGCCCCTTCAGGCCCTGCCAGGGGCTCTCAGATCACCCTGGAACATTCTCTTCTCCAGCCCTCACCACCCTCACAGGGAAGAATTCCTTTAGTAAGAGATTCTTTAGCAATGAATGAAATTCCTGAGTAAAGAATTCCCTTAGCAATGATTTCCTCCCCAGCTCCAGCATTCCACTGCTCAGTCCCTGCTGCTCTTGGCTGTGACTCAGCACTGGGGTTACACTGAACCATTCTGCACTGGCACAAGTGAGATCATCCCAGACTGCCCGTGCCATGGCAAACCTCTGCCTTGCCAGGGCTCTTGGCTCTGTGGCACCTCTGGAGCCGAGTTTCCTCCCTGTACTGACCTGACCCTGCTCCCCCTGCTCATCCATGAGCCATGGATAACCTGGATCTGCTCCTTCACAGACACAGCCACGCTCAGAGTGATCCCAGTGAGCAGGAGTGGTGCCTCCCCTGCTCAGGGCTGTCAGCAGCTCCTCCAGCCCAACCCCTGCAGCCAAAAACCCACTCCCTGCTCTTCAACCCCAACATCTCCAGCCCCTCTGAGAGAGGAGAGTGGCTCCAGCCCCCAAAGCCATCCCTGCCTCCCCTCTCACACATCCCCTCAGTGCTCCCCATGTTCACATTGTGCCTCTGATGATACAAAGAACCAGGAGACCTTTCCTGCTCCTCATGGTCTGTTTAATTTTGGGGAGCACCTGCACAGTGGGTGAAGGCTCCCCAAGGGGCTGCAACAACATCTCAGCCCCAGCTCAGCACCCACACCAGCACATCAGGCACCAAAAATGCTGAGATAATTGAATCATGGAATCATTAGACTTGGAAAAGACCTTTATGATCACCAACTAAACCACCACTTTATGAACCACCACTAAACCATGTCCTCAGGTGCCACATCCACAGGTTTTTCAAACCCCTCCAGGCCTGGGCACTCCAACCCTCCCTGGGCAGCCCCTGCCAAGGCCTGCCCACCCTTTCCAGCAGCAAATTCCTCCTGCTGTCCCCCCTGGCCCTGCCCTGGCCCAGCCTGAGCCCGTTCCCTCTGCTCCTCGCCCTGTTCCCTGGGAGCAGAGCCCGACCCCCCCCGGCTCCCCCCTCCTGGCAGGGACTTGCAGAGCCACAAGGCCCCCCCTGAGCCTCCTTTTCCCCAGGCTCACCCCCCCCCCCACACCCTCTGGCACCATCACAAGGGGTCCTGGAGGCCGGGCAGGCTCCTCTGGCCACCTCCACTCATCTCAGCTGCTCCCACTTTAATTTTGCCCAGCACAGTAAATATTCCTGAAGCTCTGCTGGGATCCCAGGCTGGCAGCAGAAACCCTTCTGGGACCTTGAAGGCAAACAGCACCAGTGATTACTGAGACAAACGCCTGGCAGGGAGGAAACCTCACCTGGATATTGCTCTGAGTGCCCTCCAGTTCACCTGAATGGAAAAGATGTTTGGAGTGCAGGTGTGGGAGCAGCACTTGTGGGATGGGATCACCTGCTCCTTTAAGGGGAGGCTGTCCCAAGGAGAAACCCTGGAAAAAGGGATCTCTCCCTGGCTGGAGGGATGGATGGCAGAGGGAGCACACAGAGGTGCAGCAGGACCCATGGGAACAGCAGGAGCGGCCACTGTGCAAGGACCAGGAGCAGGAATTGGCTCCATGGAGGACCAGGAGGTGGAATTGGCTCCATGGCCATGGAACAGTCCCAGGGGACAAGGCCAGGTGGGCAAGACAGTGCCTTGGCACTGCTGGGCACCCTCTGGGCACAAGGCAGGTCCCAGAGCTCACCAGGCACCAGCACCCCATGGAACAGCTCTGGCTCAGCAATGAGGATCGGAGCTCAGAGACAGAGCCAGCCAAGGGGCTTCCAGCACCTTCTGGCCTCAGCTCCAGCCCAGAGCCTGAGCCCTCAGGGAGGGGCAGGAGAACACCTGGGGCGACAGAGAAGGTCCTTCCAGCTGCTTCTCTGCCACCACTCTGGAGCCCTTTCCTCTGGAGATGGGAAGGCTGGAGCAGGTCCCTCTGGATGTCCCCTGCCATCCCTGTGTCTGGTCTGACAGCTGGGGACTCGCCCTCCTCTCCACAACACCCTCTCCATCCAACTGCTCCATGGTGGGATTGTCTTGGAAGATGGATCAGAACATCCCTCCCCACACTCCTCCATGTGTTTCTCCACAACACCCTCTCCATCCAACTGCTCCATGGTGGGATTGTCTTGGAAGATGGATCAGGACATCCCTCCCCACCCTGCCAAAGAACACCCTCCAAGCACAGCACCCCAGAAGGACTCCAGCCCAGCTGGTGACCCCAGGGACATGGGTGGCCCTTGGAGGTGGGTGACCACCCTTCTCCAGGCTCCCCACCACCCCTTCCAGGGATTTATCTGGCAAAAGCAGCCGTAGGGAACAGCTGAGCTGCAGAAGCAACTCCAATCAGCAGCTGCTGCCGAGCTGAAAACGGCGGCACCGAGCAGAGAATGAAACAAATTGGGGCAATTTCTCCTCAAATCCCTGCTGCAGGAAGAGCAAATCAAACGGCTCGAGCCCTTCCCGGAGCCAGGAAAGGGAAAACAAATCATCTAAGGCGTTTTAATAAATAAATAAATGAACCCGTGGCTTGGTACTCAGGGCAAAGATCTCATTCACATTGTTGAGGAATAAAAGGGCCTGGGAATAGTGGAGCTGTTAATACTGTTAAAAGTAACAATGCGGGGGGAAAAAGCGATTGGGACAAGGCATTTATTTTATTAAACCCCCCGAGGAGAGGTCAAGAATATTAGAAAGAAAGTCCCCAGGTTGGGCTTGATGCAATAACTGCAGGTTTAGCAATTTCAGAAGAAGGATGTTTGTTCGAGGTGGCAAAGGGCCAGGAAGCTTCAGGGAGGAGCTGGGGAAGGATGTTCTCTGTTCCTCCTTCTGCTGAGGAGCTCGGAGCAGTCGTGATGGAGAGGACCTGCCCGAGTCCACCACGCACCAGCAACCACATCCCTCTGGCTCAGGGACAGGAGGCATTGCAGGGATAATCCCTGGGTTCCTCAGCACGTGTCCTGCTCTTCAGGCACATGCCAGGATGAGATATGGGGCTTGCTGGATATTCACTCTGATCCCGTGTCTTCTGCTGTGCCCCTCTGATGGCAGCTTAGGGGATTAGGGATAATAAGAGATGGGATTTAGCCAGGGATCTGAGGAAGGATCTGGCCACTGACTGCCTGGCGAGCACTTGGGCTGCAGTCAAGGCAATTTCCTGTTATGAAAAGGTGCAGAAACAGCCCTAGAAGCTCTTTTAGCACTTTGATTCCCAGTGTCTGAACATGTGAAGGCAGAGGTGACACTCCAGGAACCATCAGGAAGCGATAAATGTTCGGCACTTCTCAGGAAGCAAGTGAGAAGGGCCAGCAATGCAGAGTGAGGCCAAGCTCCAGTGGCAGGCAGGATTTCAGGGAAGGGTGGGACAGATGGATGGATGGGCTCCAGAGATCCCTTTTAACCCAAGACAGTCATAATATCATGGATTCATAGATTAGTTTGGGTTGGAAGGGACCTTAAAACCCAACCAGTGCCACCCCCTGTCATGGGCAGGGACACCTTCCATTATCCCAGGTTGCTCCAAGCCCTGTCAAACCTGGCCTTGGACACTCCAGGGGTGGGGCATTGACTCCAAACCCTCCCCAGAAACTGGGAACCAGCAGTGACTGCTGTGGCCAGATGTAAAGAGAGAGCACAAGCCAGCAGCCAAAACCATCTGGGGCCCTGAGCAGGAGAAGAAATGGAAAGGAGCAGGAATTCACTCTCCCAACACGCTGAGAGCGAGGAAAAACCCCAGGAATTGCTGGTGATTGCTGGGGCTCCTTTGCTTAATTGCAAAGAGGAAAAGCTCAAACTAGAAAGACCAGCGTGCTGAAATCAGGGCTCAGCAGTGACATTTCAGAGGCAGAGAGGCAAGATCCTACCTGGGAACCACAAGAAGGAATTAGTTACGGATATTTGGACGTGCCTGACTACACACCTGGAAGGGAGGTTAAGAGGAGATTAAAGCAATCGAAGAACGGCCAAGGTTGTCTTTGAAGGCTCATGTTGTGTGTCCAAAAGAGTGGAAAATAGCAAATGGTCAGGAAAGGGGGGGGAAGAAAAGCTACAGATACGGCAGCACTTCATTTCTTGGGGAATAAATCAGAGCACATGCAAGGCAGAGTGTTTGCTCTGGGCCGGAGGCAGCGATGTGGTATCAGCAGCAGGGATTTGTCACAGATCACAGCGCCCACCCCACACTTCAGCCTTGGCACTGCCCCAGGCTCAGCCCCCCCAGCTCCCTCAGCCCCTTCCCAGCTCCCTTCCCTGCCCTGCACACCCTCCAGCCCCTCAGGGTCTCTGCTATCTGAGGGTCCCAGAATTGCTCCAGCATTCCAGGGGTGCTCACTTGCTCCAGGTGGTTCTGCTGGAAGGACTTCCCTTGCAGCTCCCAGGGCCACCTTTCCCTTTTCAGATCCACAATAATGTACATAAAAGTTCCCCCCACATGTTGCTGTGTCAGCACTGTCTGTCACTTCTGTCAGTCCCTCCCTAATGCTCAATCCCATCTCTGCCTCCAGTTCTTCAGGACAGAACTGTGGAACCACAGGATGCTCTGGGTTGGATGGGACCTCAAAGCCCATCCAGGTCCAACTCCCAGGATCTGGGGTGGGACCTCACCAGCCCCCTTGCTACTCCCAGACATGGGGCAGGAGGAGGATTCCCTGCTCCAACACCCCCTCTCCCAAGGCTGGGGGTACCAGGGCTGTGCCAGGGGCTGAGCTGGGCCAGCATCTCCTTCAGCAAAGCCCTGGATGGATCGGAGAAGATCCCTGTGAAAACACAGAGGGGCTGCAGGGAACAGCACCGGGCCTTGGGTGGGTCCTGCCAAACTGACGGAATTAAAACTACGCAGGAATCATCAACACACAAGGATTGGGGATGGGGAAACATGTGGTTCTGTAGTGGGTTTGGTGGGGGGGGAACCGTGGAGGTTCTCACACGTGGGGTGTGAGTCACACATCACACACCACACACTGAGAGCAGTTACCAAACACAGCCCCAAAACACAGCCCGGCTCTGCTCTGGGCACCACGTGGGCACAGCATTGCCCTGTGCTGGGAGCTGGGGAGGCACCTCTGGAATGGTGGGGCAGTTCTGGGAGCCTGAGCNCCAGCCTCAGGGACCCTGGGATTGTGTGATGGAGTGGGACAGCAGAGTAAACGTGGTGTAACAACTACAGGAAGAAATATTCATATCAGACATTGGAAAACGTCCCAGTGGTGAGGACAGGGAGAGGCAGGACAGGAGCAAGGAACACACCAGGGAATATCCTTCACTGAGACTTCCCAAGAGCAGGATGAGCATGCACAGAGGTCTCTGGGTCAGACCCTTTCTGGTCCTCCCTGCAGCCCTGATGACCCACCATACAACCAGGGGGTTCAGAGCCAGCTGGGTCAACACCATCCACCCCTGAGGTCCCTCCCAGGAGCAGGTTATGGCACAAAGGGAGGTGACAACCTGAAGGCCTTTGGGGACATGCCGTGCGGTTGGATGGGAAGGATTCCAAGCCAGGTTGGATGGGGTTTGGAGCAACCTGGGCTGGTGGGAGGTGTCCCTGCCCATGGCAGGGGGTGGCACTGGATGGGCTTTAATGTCCCTTCCCACCCAACCCATCCCATCATTCTATGGATGAACCTCCAGCATCACTCAGGTCCTTTGCTCATGAGGCCATCACCTCACAAGGTGCTTCCACACATCATTTCTGGACAAAACAACACCCTGATGCCAAACCAGCTTTCATCTGAATTCTCTCTGACATCCTGAATGTATTTGCAAAACAATCAGAATTTGGCTGCGAGTTTCACCCTCAGAATCATGAATTGGGACGACGCTGCAGACACCAATTTTTCTCCATATTTTCCCTAATAAAAACCTGAGCCAGAGTCACTTTTTCTGCGAGGCTTTTCAAGGCAGATGCGAGAGGCCTCTGCATTTTTATGGATGCCTTGTCACTTAGCACCAAGTGAAGGCTTTTTTGTTTGGAAATGAACCATCCCTGGGAACTGAGCTGAGATAGGGATCACTGCACCGCTCTGCCAGCCCGGGAGTAAATAAAGGCTCTGTCAAAGCACCACAAACACGCTGGGCACCGACTGGCAGAGAGATAAGGCCGATAACGAGGGAAAGGAATCCTGAGTCAAACAAAACCCCGCTATTAATTAGCTGCTCTGAGCACTTGTTAGCACATAACTCCATGGGAGCAGTGTCTGTGTGCACACAGTGGGGGAATCAAAGGGTCACTGAGGCTGGAAAGGTCTCCCAGGCTCAGGTCCAACCTGTGCCCGATGCCCACCTTGTCACCCAGCCCAGAGCTCTCCGTGCCATGGCCAGGAGTTCTTTGGACACCAGTTTTGGGTGCCATGGGACTAGAAAGGCATTGAGGGTGTGCAGGGCAGGGAAGGGAGCTGGGGAAGGGTCTAGAGAACTTCTGAGGGAGCTGGGGGGGCTGAGCCTGGAGAAAAGGAGGCTCAGGGGGGACCTTGTGGCTCTGCAAGTCCCTGCCAGGAGGGGGGAGCCGGGGGGGGTCGGGCTCTGCTCCCAGGGAACAGGGACAGGAGCAGAGGGAACGGGCTCAGGCTGGGCCAGGGCAGGGCCAGGGGGGACAGCAGGAGGAATTTGCTGCTGGAAAGGGTGGGCAGGCCTTGGCAGGGGCTGCCCAGGGAGGGTTGGAGTGCCCAGGCCTGGAGGGGTTTAACAACCCTGTGCAGGTGGCACATGGGGCAGTGCTGAACATGCTGTGCTGGGCTGACAGTGGCACTTGATGATGTCAAAGGTCCCTTCCAGCCCCTGTGACCCTGTGATTCCCTGCACACCCAGTCTGCACACACAGGACCTTCACCTTCCCCAAATTCCATGCAGTGAATCCCAGGATCCTCCTATTCCTGCAGGAACACACAGGCACCCAAAAACAATTCAGCAAAAAGCACTTTTAGATGTATATTTGCTAAAATGAGCTCATGGCAGAGCCCAAACCCCTGGCACCTGCCTGCCCAGCCATATCCCTGCCCTGCCCTCCCCAGGACCTGCCCACTTGGGCACAGCTCCTCTTCCCCCCCTTCCTGGCCACCAGCTGCTCTGGGTTATTTTGGGAATACTCCTTAAACCTTATTAATTATAAAAGCCACCAGAATTTTTTACCCACACCAACTTCCTCATGCCTTTATAATCACGCTCTGCATGGTTCCAGCAACATCCCAAATTCCTGAAATAACCACAGGCTGGGAAAACTCCACTGTGTCAGACTGGTTTTCTTGGCTTCTCAGTCATTTCTTGGCATTCTCTTCCTCCTCGTGCCATGGAACAGGCAGAGTTCCCCACCTCCCTCCCATCAGCCTCTCAGTATTTTCAATATTCTTCCCATATTTCCTCCTGCTTATCTCGTTTCTAAGGTAACAATCCTGCTCTCCTACATCTCTCTTCAAAGAAGAGGCTTTTTATTCCTCATCCCCGATGGTTTTCAGGAAACCCTTCACCTCCCCTGTCCTTGCCACGGGCAGCACTCGGAGGTGCCATCCCTGACTTTGAGCGAGGCTCTTCTCCATCCCATCATCCATCATTAGCTCCTCTAATATCGCTCTGATTTATTCTGGAGCTGCACATGGAGCAGATGCCTCCTTTGAGCTGCCTGGAAAACATCCTGCAACTTTTCCTGAGTTAAACTATTAATTAGGAATCCTGGCAGGTACTTGACTAGTTCGATTTTTTCACCCTGGAGCAGCTATTTTACATTTTGTTTCATAATTTTTCATTCATTGATGTGTTTCTGTTTCCTCAAATTCCCCACTCAGGTGAGCCCCCCCTGCAGAGCTGCCCCAGCCCTGGGAACAAGAGCAGGAGCACGTGGAGCTGCTGGAGAGAGGGCAGAGGAGGGGCTGGAGATGGTGCAGGGCTGGAGCCCCTCTGCTCTGGAGCCAGGCTGGGAGAGCTGGGGGGGCTCAGCTGGAGAAGAGAAGGCTCCAGGGACACCTGAGAGCCCCTGGCAGGGCCTGAAGGGGCTCCAGGAGAGCTGGAGAGGGACTGGGGACAAGGGACAGAGGGCCAGGACACAGGGAATGGCTTCCCAGTGCCAGAGGGCAGGGCTGGCTGGGCCATTGGGAAGGGATTGGTGGCTGGGAGGGTGGGCAGGGGCTGGGCTGGATTGCCCAGAGAAGCTGTGGCTGCCCCTGGATCCCTTGGAGTGTTCAAGGCCAGGTTGGACGGGACTTGGAGCACCCTGGCACACTGGGAGGTGTCCCTGCCCATGGCAGGGGTGGCACTGGGCGGGCTTTAAGGTCCCTTCCCACCCAAACCATCCTGTGATCCTGTGATTCTGACAGAGGGCTCCAAAGGCAAAGCCTGGCCCCACAGTCACCAAAAGGCACCTCCTGCTCCACCCCAGCCCCATCACACGAGTGGCACAGAGTGGCACAGAGTGGTCCAGAGCCCGTGCACCAGGGTGGGTGCCCATGCCCAGCTCCCATCCGGAGTCGTGAGCAGCATCAGAGCCAACATTCCCAGTGGAATGGCCAGCAAGTGATGGGAAGCCACGGGAGAACACGAAGCCCATTGCTCTGCCACACCTCCAGGCCACCAGAACCACGAGGACACCTTCCAACACCACCCAGGGGTGGGACAAGGGCACCCACCGGGCACTCCCAAACCAGATGGTTGGCTGAGCAACCCCTGGATCTGTAGGTAGAACATCAGTACCCACAACAACCACAACCACCACGATGACCACGATAGCCACAACAGCCAGGACAGCCACGGGCAGGTTGGGACGTGCTGGTGTTGCCTTCCCTGCAATGTGCCACCTCCAGGTATCAGTTTTGGAGATGCACATCCATTGCCATGGCAACACTGGCACGACGCGGCACCTTCCTGAGAGCCACGGCCAGACCGGGGGCTGCGAGGGTGGAGGGACCCCCACAGGGTCTGCGCCAGGTCCTGGACCCAGCACCTTCATCGGGCTCCACCGGCCTTCCCACATCCCATCCAGGATCCTGTGGTGCCCGGTCCTGTATGGGTGTGAGGGAACACACCGGCCATGGGACATCCTTGCTCTGCTCCCCTCGGCCAGCCATTCTCCTCACAGGGGCTTCACCAGGATCCACCAGCCTTCCTGCTTCCCACTTGGGATCCTGTGGTGCCCCACCCTGTGGTATCCCATCTCATATGGGTGTGAGGGCACACACTGGCCATGGGGCATCCTTGCTCTGCTCCCCTCGGCCAGCCCTGCTCTCACAGGAGCTTCACCAGGCTCCACCAGCCTTCCCACTTGGAATCCCATGGTGCCCCATCCCATATAGGTGTGAGGGCACATGCCAGCCATGGCACACCCTTGCTCAGGGTCTTGGCCAGCCCTGCTCTCACAGGACCTTCACCAGGATCCACCAGCCTTCCTGTTTTCCGTCCAGGATCCCATGATGTCTGATCCCATATAGGTGTGAGGGCACATGCCAGCCATGGCACACCCTTGCTCAGGGTCTTGGCCAGCCCTGCTCTCACAGGACCTTCACCAGGATCCACCAGCCTTCCTGTTTTCCGTCCAGGATCCCATGATGTCTGATCCCATATAGGTGTGAGGGCACATGCCAGCCATGGCACACCCTTGCTCAGGGTCTTGGCCAGCCCTGCTCTCACAGGACCTTCACCAGGATCCACCAGCCTTCCTGTTTTCCGTCCAGGATCCCATGATGTCTGATCCCATATAGGTGTGAGGGCACATGCCAGCCATGGCACACCCTTGCTCAGGGTCTTGGCCAGCCCTGCTCTCACAGAAGCTTCACCAGCCTCCACCATCATTCCCGCATCCCACCTGGGATCCCGTGGTGCCTGATCCCATATGGGTGTGAGGGCACGCACCGGCCATGGGACACCCTTGCTCTGGCTCTTGGCCAGCCCCGCTCTCACAGGAGCTTCCCCAGCCTCCACCAGCCTTCCCGCTTGGAATCTCATGGTGTCCCATCCCATCCCATGTGAGCTCCCACACCAGCCATGCCACAGGACACCCTCTCCCCGCTCCCCCCGTGCCCATACCTGGCCTTGCCGCGGCTGCTCCTCCGCAGGGTGGGCAGCTCTGCCTCCTTCTCCTCCTGCACGCGCTGCAGGGACGGCGAGCGGCTGTGGGCGCTGCGGGCACTGCCCGAGCTGGCCAGGCTGCCGTCGCCCACCACCAGCCCCGCCGCCTCCTGCATCTGCACCAGCAGCTGGGGCGGCAGGCTGCGCAGCGACGGCACCGGCGAGTAGGACGCCCGGCTCTCGGCCTTCAGGTTGTTGTCGCTGGCCGAGCGCTGCAGCAGGCGAGGGGACGCGAGGCCACCGCTGCCACTGCCACCCAGGATCCGCCGCCGCTTCGTGTAGCTCGGGGTTTCTCGGAAAGGCACTGCGGAGACACGGGGGAAGTGGTGTTAGGTGTGAGGAGTGGTGTTGGCCAGGTTGGGTGATGGTGGATCACAGCATGGCAGAACGAGCTGGGATGGAAGGGATCATCCAGTCCAGCTCCTGGCCCTGCTCAGGACCATCCCAAGAGTCACCCCTGTGCCCCAGAGCATCATCCATCAGTTCCTCCTGGAGCTCTGGCAGCCTTGGGGCCGTGCCCACTGCCCTGGGCAGCCTGGGCAGTGCCCACCACCCTCTGGGGGAAGAATCTTTCCCTGAGATCCCACCTGACCCTGCCCTGACACAGCTCCAGCCATTCCCTGGGTGCTGTCCCTGTCCCCACAGAGCAGATCTCAATGCCTGCCCCTCCTTTGCCCCTCCCCAGGGAGCTGTCCCTGCAGTGAGGTCTCCCCTCAGTCTCCTCTTCTCCAGGCTGGGAATGCACATGAAGTTGGGTTGGAAGGCCAGGAATGGCCAGGACAGAGGAAGGTGCAGCTTCATCTTCTTCCAGTTCTTCTCCCTGCAGCACCCTGAGAAACCACCCATGGTAACTGCCCTGGATTTTTGCTTTTGGAGGCCTCTCTTAAAATCATGGAATCACAGAATGGGTTGGGTTGGAAAGGACCATGAAGACCATCATATTTCCCATCTCCAGCTGGTGACACAGGCACAGGGCACTGACAGTGGCAGCAACCCCAGCCACTGGGGACTCTTCCATTTTGGAGGCACAAGAGCCCCTAATCCACAGCTCCAGGAATGTCCCAAAAACAAGCCTGGAAGATGCTCCTCCCTGAGCAGATGTTCCTCCCAGTTTTTGGGGACAGTTCCACAGGTGATTCCCAAATCTGCTCCGAGGGCACCACTGATGGGATAGAGAGGATGGAGCAGCCCAGGGCCGGGCAGGACCTGCCCGAGGCCACCACCCCATGTCACCAAACACCCCAAAGGCCCTTCCCAGCTGTGGGGCCGCGCTCAGAACATTTTTCCAAGGAATATTTTCAGTTCAAAGTACAAGAATTTCAGGCTCCTGTAAGTCCTGCTGTTGCCACAGCAACGCGATGCGTTTGTTCCCTGGTGAGTTCCAGCCGTGTTGGGGGAATTTCTGCCGGCGCTGTCGGTGCTCCCTCCATCACCACCTGCCCACAGCACCCAAATCCAGCAGGAAAAACAGGTGGAAACTCTGGAATCAAAGAGCCTTTAGCCTTGGCAAAGCCCTCTGAGACCATCAAGTCCAGTCATCAAGCACGTCACCCCTAAACCACGTCCCCAAGTGCCACATCCACAGCAGGGAGAGAAGTCCCATCAAGGCTGGACAAGGTTTGCCAAGTCAAATCCATGTGTCACCCAGGCTTGGTGGCACATCTCCAGGAGACATTGAATTTTGTGCTAAATCACTTACAGAAAACAACTGTGGGAAAAATCAGAGCAGCAAATATGAAATGGATGCCAAGCCAAGGTGTGGAAGATTTAAAAATCATTGGGAATTGGAAATAACTGCTGGAAAGACAAGGAAGTTTCATGGTGCAGTGGAGTGCCCAGGCCTGGAGGTGCCCAAGGCAGGACTGGCCGTGGCACTCAGTGCTCTGGGCTGGGGGACAAGGTGGGCATGGGGCACAGGGTGGGCTCTGTGGGTTGGGAGGGCTTTGCCAGCCTCAGGGATTCTGTGACTCTGATGCCAACTGGCCATGTCAGAAATATTCAACAGGAAAAAAATGGAAGATGTAGAAAAATGTGCCTGGAATGTTCCTCCCCCCGTCCTGGGAGAAGCCAGGAGTGGCAGTCAGCCCTTTCCAGGTGACCTGTCACTGTCCTGGTTATCCTGTGCTGCCCTTGGTGTGTTTTATAAATTAATTATTAGTTTCTTGATATTAATTACTTAGGAAAAAACTCCTAAATGTATATTACTTTATGTATGCTCAAATGAAGTTCCCTGTGAAATCATCCTGTTGGCGAGCTGGGAAAAGAAAAGGGAATTAGGAAAACAAAGAGAAAGGAAAAAGAAAGAAAAAGAAAAGAAAAAGAAAAGAGAGAAAAAAAAGAGAAAGAAAAAAAAGAGAAAGAAAAAAAAGAGAAAGGAAAAAAGAAGAAAAGAAGAGCTGGTCTTTATGTCACAAGGGAAGGAGGACACCCACAGGGCAGGAGATCCTGGAGGTCTCCTCTGCTCCTCTCAGGCTCAGATTAGCTGAGAGCCTGTCCTGGCCCTTGCCCTCCCCACTGGGACCAGCACAACCTCCCCACTGGGAGATGTGGGCAGGTTGGGGTCGGAGGGGCCCTGAGATATTCCCAGCAAGCCCCAATTCCCGGGCAATGAGCCACAAACAGGTCGCTCAAGGACTCTCCTGGTAAAAAAGAAGGTGCTTTATAATTCCTGACACGGGTCAGGGCAAGTGCTTTAATTCAGCCTGCCCAATAAATCACTCTGCAGGCAGCACCTCGTGCCTCACAGAGCTCCCTCCCAGCACCAGGAGGATGGAAAGCAGTGGAAACCCAAAGGGAATTCACCTTCTGCCTGGGATTCACGTGCAGAGGGGCTGGAGGAGCAGCCAGGACCACTCTCCAGTCTCCAATCCATTGATCACAGCCTCCAATCCATTGATCACAGCCCCAAGTGCAGGATTCCCCAGGGCATGGGGGAACACAACATTTACAGGGGTGAAGGGGAAATTATCCCATAAAAGGCTGGAAAGCTGAAGTTTCCCGAGGATTTAATTCCAGAGGTGTGTTAAGAGGCCAGAATTGTCACTTCAAAGGTATTTTCTTCAAACACAGGATGAACCTGCACTCTCTGTGACATTTCATTGTCCCCCCTGTCCTGAAGCCACAGGAAAAGTGGGATTGATCCAGCCTGGCTCACTTGCCAAAGGGGGATTCACAGGCAAGGGAATCTCAGGGCCCAAAAATGAGGGGCAAAACCACTTTCCAGCCCTCTCACAACCACTTTCCAGCCCTCTCACAACCCTTCAGCTGACACATGTGAGGATTTCAGAGATCCCCAGGCTCTCAGGTGTCCCATCCCAAGGATCCAGGTGTCCCCTGGATCAGCAGATCTCAGGGGAGCCTCAGAGCAGGGACTGAGGTGATGGACATCTCACCTACCCTGAGGCCAGCAATGAGCTTTGCCATGGGACTGTCTCAGACCCATCCCAGGCCCACTGTGCTGCCAGGGGGGCAACTGGACCAAGACCAGATACTTCTCCACAGAGGCTGGAGAGCCAGAAATGACAGGGACACGCCTGAGGAAGCCCCTGAGGAGGACAGATCCAGGCAGCTTGACAGGGGGAGAGCAGTCGGAGGAGCGGAGCTGCTGCTCATCCAAGCTGGGCAGGATTCGCTCCCCAGACACTCCAGAGCTTTTCCAAAGCTCTCATCAAAGCACAGATTTCCACCCAGCCAGGCTGGAAGCTCTGCCATGCACACACAGCCCAAGCCTGGGCAGGAATTGGATGTAATCAAAGAGGTACAACCATGTTCTTGGCCGTGACATGTAAGACGAAGGAGACAAGGGAGATGGAATCTCTTGGATGTGGCAGGAACGTGGAAGAGAAGGTTGGCTGTGCCACAGCCAGATGGCAAAGGGACAGCAGAGATGCCCATGCTGGATGTGGCCTTTCCTAGGAGAGGAGGGCAGGGGACCCACAGTGGGGCTTTCTGTGCCCTCCTCTCCTGAGGGAGCACCGTGTGATCCAAGGGGAAGCTTGAGGAAACATCTGCTGCTCTGAGGGAGCCGAGGGTGGGAGCACCAAGCTAATCATAACCCTCTGCTTTGAGCAGCATCCCAGAATCCCAAAATTCCTGAGGCTGGCAAAGCTCTCCCAGCCCACAGAGCCCACCCTGTGCCCCATGCCCACCTTGGCCCCCAGCCCAGAGCACTGAGTGCCACGGCCAGTCCTGCCTTGGGCACCTCCAGGCCTGGGCACTCCAACCCTCCCTGGGCAGCCCCTGCCAAGGCCTGCCCACCCTTTCCAGCAGCAAATTCCTCCTGCTGTCCCCCCTGGCCCTGCCCTGGCCCAGCCTGAGCCCGTTCCCTCTGCTCCTGGCCCTGTTCCCTGGGAGCAGAGCCCGACCCCCCCCGGCTCCCCCCTCCTGGCAGGGACTTGCAGAGCCACAAGGTCCCCCCTGAGCCTCCTTTTCTCCAGGCTCAGCCCCCCCAGCTCCCTCAGATGACTTACTGGGATGCCCAGTGCCTGACTCTGGGACAGTCAAAGCTCAGATCTCCAGCACAGGGACAGTGCAGATGCCACCATCCCATCTGCTCCACAGCTCTGAGGCCTCTCCAGCACAGCAGAGTGGCTTCATTCAGCCAAAAATTGCCACCCTCAGCTGTACAGAGAGTTTAGTGTTCCTCTGTTCAGCAGGACACCGATCCCCTCCCTCAACCTGCTGGCAGTGCTTTTCCTAATGCCCCCCAGGACCCCACTGGCCTTCTTGCCCACATGGGGACATTCTGCTCAGAGAAGGCTCCTCGTCCCCAGGTCTCAGAGCAGGGGAGCAGGAGGAGACCTCAGACCTGACACAGCCAGTGGCTGAAGTGCCAAGCCTTGGCACGGAGACCCTGGTTCCAGAGTGGCAGTTCCCCCCTGCCCCCAGTTTATACTGGGGAGAGCTGGTCTGCCATGGTTTGGCAGGTGAACTCGTGACCAGGGGGCTCAGGGGTGCTGGGACGTGCCAGGACATCCCAAAATGCTGGATGAGCCCCAGGATACACTTTGGCCAATTCCACCACTCCTCAACGTGCCTGAAACCAGGACCAATAACAACAATGATGATGATGGTGATAAACCACCAAGCCTGAGCTCCAGGAGCTCCAAACAGGGTCTCTTCCAGCCTCTACCAGGTCTCCAGCTCTGAGGAAGCTTTCCTGGTTCCATCCCCCCCGATCCACCGTCCCCAGTGGGGAAGGGAGAGCAATAAAGCCAAAAAAAAAAACCCTTCGCCCAGTTCATACAATCAGCTTTGAAGATTCTTTTCTACACCTTCTCCGGAGTTTAATCAAAGTCTGTTTACTGGGTTCCTGCAGCAAAATGAATCCCTTCCGTTTCCATGACAGCGCTGCTCCCAGAGCCAGCCGCTTCCTCCCCGTTCCGAGCTGGATCTCTGCTCTCCAGATGGGAATCACGGAGTTCCTGGTGCCCACTGCCGCTCCCTGCCCCGACACGGGGGGAGTGGGACACAACCAGAGCTCCCTGAGGACTTCCCAGCCCCGAGATGCTCCACAGGCACCTGGAGCAGGCTCGGAACAGCCTAACGAACCCAAGTGTCATCAGTTCTCTAGTTTGTTTGGATTTGCTGCTTCCATGGTAAATATTCATGGAAAAGAGCAAAGCACGAGGAGTGCAAATGTCTGCAGAGTTCCAGGCTGAGAGGCCACATTTACATTTTAATAGTGGAAAATCACACAGCAAAGAGGAGAAGGCTCAAAGCGTCTCCCAAAACGGGGAAGGGACACAGCATTTCCCAAACTGGAGAGGGCACATGGAATATCCCAAACTGGAGAGGGCACACGGCATATCCCAAACTGGAGAGGGCACATGGCATATCCCAAACTGGAGAGGGCACATGGAATATCCCAAACTGGAGAGGGCACACGGCATATCCCAAATTGGAGAGGGCACATGGAATATCCCAAACTGGAGAGGGCACACGGCATATCCCAAACTGGAGAGGGCACATGGCATATCCCAAACTGGAGAGGGCACATGGAATATCCCAAACTGGAGAGGGCACACGGCATATCCCAAACTGGAGAGGGCACATGGCATATCCCAAACTGGAGAGGGCACATGGAATATCCCAAACTGGAGAGGGCACACGGCATATCCCAAATTGGAGAGGGCACATGGAATATCCCAAACTGGAGAGGGCACACAGCATGTCCCAAACTGGAGAGAACATACAGCATGTCCCAAAGCTGGAGAAGGCACAGATCACCTCCCAAACTGGAGAGGGCACATGGCATCTCCCAAACTGGAGAAAATACAGCATCTCCTAAAGCGGAGAAGATGCACAAAACCTCACAAATTGGAGAAGGCACAGGTCACCTCCCAAACTGGAGAGGACACACAGCATGTCCCCACACGTGGCAGGTTATGCCCAGGATCCTCTCCCATCCAACAGAGAGCAGCCACTCCAAGACACCTTCCAGGTCTTTTTCCCCAGGGATGGAAGCAGAAGGGGAAGGAGGGGATGAGGAGGCAGCACCACCCCTGCTCTGCTGCTCCTCCTCTCTCCTCCCTTGGTCCTGCTCTGCCAGCTGGAACCAGAGTTGACTCACTCTGCCCTTGGGAAGCTGCAGCTGAACTGCTGCAAAGATGTGTCCATTCAACTTGTTGGTTCTCCTCCCTGAGCAATTCCCAAAGGTGGGACTGGGAGATGAGGTTTTCAGTGGGACTGGGAGATGAGGCTTTCAGCTTTTCCCTGCAGATAAAATCCATCAGCCCGAAGCAGCTCAACGCTGGAAACTCTTCCTTGCAAGACTTTGGTGCGTTTTTGGTTCTTCTGTTTCACCCTGTTACACTGAGCACATTGAGGGTCCCGCTTGGACTCTCAGGATAAATCCCTGGAGGAAATCCTGGTGCTGCCAGAGCTGTGGCTGGTGCCAAACAATCCCATCAACACAGAAAATCAGACAAAACTAAGGAGTGTTCCTGCTCTGTCTTTGAAAATAATCCCCAGGAACATCTCTGGAGTGGCAAAGAAGTGCAGTAAAGACCAAACTGGAGTGGCCAGAACTTCCCCCAGTTCCAGGACCGGCAGTGACCGCTCTGTTCAGACCCGGAGATCCACCTGGGAACAGCCAAGGCCTCTCCAGCAAAGCTCCAAGGAATTCCCAGTGAGCCCTTGGATTTGTAACAGCCCTTCAAAAGCTCCAGAGGGGGAGGCAGAGCTCAGTCCCAGATCATTTCACAGAGTCACAGAATCCTGGCATGGTTTGGGTGGGAAGGGACCGCAAAGCCCATCCAGTGCCACCCCTGCCATGGGCAGGGACACCTCCCACTGTCCCAGGGTGCTCCAAGTCCCATCTAGCTCGGCCATGGACACTTCCAGGGATGGATCCAGGGGCAGCCACAGCTTCTCTGGCAGGATGAGGCCCCTGTGTCACCACAAGGACAAAGCAGAGGCAGCTGCTGATCAGCTGAAACAGAGACTGGAAAACTTGCAGGCCAAGAAATCTTTCCAAAATGATGGACAAGGAAAATGATGGAGCAGCTGGCACAGGATGCAACTGATGGGATTCCAAGGAGCAATTAACACACTGCATAAGTTTTAATTAAAGCAGGGGACGTGGGGCACTCCCGACTTTACTGACCAAAATGACACATTTCACTGACAAATGTTGACATGGAGCTGAGACTTGAAGACCAACATGACAAGTCCAGGGACACAGAGGAATCTTGAATCTTGGGGAGGTCCAGACTCCATCCCATTTCCAGTGCCCACACTGAGTGGTTCCTGGTGCTCCTGTTCCCTTTGCCCACTGGTGTGGGAGGTGGACACCCCACCTGGGGTCACCTTGGAGTGAACTCTCCTTGTGCAGCTCCTGCCACACCACCCAAGGCTGACAGAAAAGGTGACCCAGGTGTTCCTCCAAGGCATCACTGAATGGAGAACGCCTTCAAACCCTCCTGGAGTGGTGGGAGATGTCGCTTTGCTCCAGACCCTGGAGCTGGACTGACCAACAGGGACCAGGACGTGCCACAGAGGGTCTGTGGGGGCACTGACAACCCCTCAGGACCCAAACTCATAAGTCCTTTTAGCTCTCCTCCAAATGCCCCTCTCCATCCTCAGGAACATCAGCAGCTCTCCCCAAATGTCCTTCCTCATCCTCAGGAATATCAGCAGCTCTCCCCAAATGCCCTGTTCCCCCTCAGGAACATCAGCAGCTCTCCTCCAAATGCCCTCTCCATCCTCAGGAACATCAGCAGCTCTCTCCAAATGCCCTGACCCTCCTCAGGAACATCAGCAGCTCTCCTCCAAATGCCCCAGATCATCCTCAGGAACATCAGCAGCTCCCCCCAAATGCATGCCCTCTCCATCCTCAGGAACACCAGCAGCTCTCCTCCAAATGTCCTTCCTCATCCTCAGGAACAGCAGCAGCTCTCCTCCAAATGCCCTCCCTATCCTCAGGACCATCAGCAGCTCTCCCCAAGTGCCCCCTCCATCCTCAAGAACATCAGCATCTCTCCCCAGCTCCAACACACGCGTTCCTCACTCCTTCCTGAACTTCCCAACCCAGTTTCCCTTCCCTGGGCAGCTCAGTGCCAGTCCCCTGACCGCGGGCAGGTGCCATCTGGACCTGGTGCCATCTGGACCTGCTGCTTGGCGTGTGATTAGTTTGCAGCCGTTCCCTGACCTATTTTATCTAAACAGCCGTGGCTGAACCACCAACATTTCATTGCACCTGACATGTTTTCCTGCCCTTTTTCCTTACGCTTTTCCCGACGAAAATAATTGAGCCGCTCAATCACAGGCTCAGAGTCCAACAGAGAAGAATTGAGGCTGGCAGGGACCTTTGGAGGTCATCTGGTCCAAAATATGTCTTGCAGCAAAGACAGTCACTTTTCTCTTGAACTGATCAACGTTCTTGTGGCCACTGTTGACATAAGGAATGTTCAGGCTTTCCCCCACGTCCTTCTGACTTAACCTTTCCCCAGATCCTCAGCAGGTGTTTCCACCTACCAGCAAGAGCTGAGAAAAGGAGGGATGGAGGATGTTTGGGGTGCAGGTTTGTGGATTTCCAGCCACCTCCAAGAACCAAGCTCAGTGCTTGCTGCCTGCTTCAAACTCCACAAGACCTGATTCCCATTTTCTTTCATTCATTTTGGTGTTTTCACAGAATCCCAGAATGGTTTGGGTTGGAAGGGACCTTAAAGCCCATCAAGTTCCAACCCCGACACTTTCCACTATTCCAGCCTGGCCTTGGACACTTCCAGGGATCCAGGAGCAGCCACAGCTTCTCTGCCCAACCTGTGCCAGTCCCTCATGGCCAAGATTCCCTTCCCAAAGTCTTTGTTCTCCTGCTGCCTCTGGACCTCCGGGAGAGACACGTGCTGAGAATTAACTCTCCTCTCCATCAACAGCTCTGGATCAATAAACAGCTCAGAATAACCCAAGAAAACTCAACAAGTGTCGATTTTACACCTGATCTAAAACTCACTTTCACGTGGCGTTTGTCACACAGTGATGTCTCCTCCGGGGCAGGACAGAAGAAGGGACACAAGGGAAAAGGCTGACCAGAAATCCCCAAACATTCCTTCAGAAAGCAAATACAACCAGAAGAGCTGCTCCTGCTCCTCACAGGGCAGCTCTGTGACCAGTGTCACTGCAAGGCAGAGAATGTCCCCTCCCTGCACCAAGCCCAGCTTATGGTTTGGCAGGGAAGGATCTCTGGAATGAAACGGCCTCCGGGATGCGAAGAGAGAGGGAAAGGTGAGGGTTTGACAGCAGAGCTTTGCAGAGCTGCTCCACACTAATGCTCTGCTGAATTCCTTATCTTGGCAGCCTGGAAAACAGCCTGGATTCCAAGGGCTCCGGGAGGAAAACAGAGCTCTGCCACCTCCAACACCCAAACCATCCACACCGGGCAGACCCGCCAACCCCCCCAACACAGCCCCGGGCTCCACAGCGAGGCACAGAAGGGGCAAGGAGAAAGAGCCAACTCACCAACATCGGACTCTTTGTGGGTTTTGATGATTTCAGCCAGCTCAAAATTGCCTGCAATGATGGCCACCTGAAAAGAGAGGGAGGGAGGAGAGTTGAGCGGCTCCGAGCGGCAGCGATCCCGCCGATCCTGCCATATGGACTGGCCACAGCTGCTTTCCGTGGGGAAGGAGCCAAGGATTGTTCTGCCTCGGTTGCCCCAGTCAGTGAGGCCGAGGGGGAAGCTCCTGACACCGCAGGGCGAGCGTCTGTCGAGGGTTTGTGCAACGAGAGGGCGGCCAAAGGCTCGGGCACAACCGGCCCCCTCTCCTCGGGGTCTGCTGATGACACACCAACCACCAATTAATCCTGCAGGTCCTGACAAGATGCTCCCCAGCCCCGAAGCTTTTCAGGGATCCTGGTTAGAACCACACAATTGTTAAGGTTGGGAAGGATCTTTAGGATCATCAATCCCACTGTCAAGGCGGCACCACCACCACGTTCATCACTTGGCCATGTCCTCAAGTGCCACAGACATGATGTTTTGGAACCCTTCCAGGGATGGGGAGTCCACCACTGCCCTGGGCAGCCTGTTCCTGATGGAAGGGGACTTACCAGCAGCCAAGTCCCACACACACCTCACTTGGAGGGTCCACAGGACCGACCCACACTCAGTCCTGGTGGAGGAACTGCTTTCACCTGGACACTGGAACCAGCAGCTCCCCCCAGTCAAGCCAAGGCATTCTAGACTGACATCAAACATTACTTGGCCCAGAACTCATTGGGAAGGGGAACCCAAAGGGACAAGGTCTTTGGAGAACCCCAAGGAACAAGGAAAGAGGGGAAGCTGAATGAGGGTCTGTGGGCAAAACTGGCAGAGCTGGTCCATCCTGCCCTGGGGAGCTGAAGGACACCAGCAACCTTCACTGGAAGAGTGGTCAGGCCTTGGCAGGGGCTGCCCAGGGAGGGTTGGAGTGCCCAGGCCTGGAGGTGCCCAAGGCAGGACTGGCCGTGGCACTCAGTGCTCTGGGCTGGGGGACAAGGTGGGCACGGGGCACAGGGTGGGCTCTGTGGGCTGGGAGGGTTTTTCCAGTCATACCAAATCCATGACTCTGGGATTCTATGAAGGCAACTTAACATGGAATCAAGAGGAGAGACTGAAGTACCATCTCCTGAAGCAACAGTTCAACCAATAGTCTTGAGACATCACTGAAACTCTTGGTTGATTTCTTACAGATTTGGGAAAAGAACTCCCAATCAGTGTCACGTCCCCACCAGTGAGACAGAATGATCCAACATTTCAGAACAAGGTGCAAAAACACTCTTTTGACACGTGAAAGAGCCCCAGGGAGATGGGCCAGAGCACATGAAATCCATCCCTGATCCTCAGGGAAACAAACTGGGAGATGAACTGCAAGAACTGGACTGAACTGTTTGAATCCTGCCTTTGGTGCCCCCATGAACTGCAGCCACCTTGGCCCTTCCCACCCTTCCCAGCACTCCCAGTCCCCCCAAGCCTCTCAGGGTGGTGTCCTCACTGAGCAGCACCCACAGGTTTTTTGGGAATGAGAAGACACCGGATCAAGCTGATTCTGGGTTAGAACAAAGTGCTGTTGTTGTATGAGAACACACTGGACGTGGTGCCCACACTGGGACCATCACACCCCCTTTGTGTGTGAGACCAGGCCAGGAGCAGAACCCAAACCCTGCCAGACACCCAACCCAGAGCACCCCTGGCAGCTCCAGCTGTGGAACCCTCCTATGAGGAGAGTTTTGAGCAGGATGAGGCTCGTTTGCATCCCAGCATGAAGGGCTGTATTTATCAGGGTGACTCAGAGCACACACCCCCCTCTACCATCAGCACAAATTGTCCTCCTGCCCTCAGCTCAGCGAGTTTTGGGGGAATTTTGGTGTATTCTGAGGCCCAGAATTCACGCTCCACCTCCTCAGCTGGAGCTGGAAGTGATCAGTGATGGCTGGAAGAAAGGAAACCTTCCTCCTGCCTTTGGGAAACTAGGTCAGAACAAGAGACAACTCAGTAAGAGTCGCTGTTTTCCCCCCAGCTTGCTCCAAATTAGGATCTTTCAGTGTCTCCTTACAAACACATATATATTTATAAGATCTGCTCTCTCAAAGGTCGCAGGGAAAGGCAGTTTTTGTATAGAAGGGCAAATTACCTCAGTTTGGGGAAATCTGGAAGCAAAAATAACCCAACTGGCAAAAGACTGGAAAGGAGCATTTGGACGTCAAAGTTCCTCAGATGAACAATTAACATCCAGCTCAAAACCATCTAAAGGTGCCTTCCACCAACTCTGGGAGTGATCCCTAAAATGGACAGGGAATCCCAGCATCCCTGAGACTGGAAAAGCCCTCCCAGCCCACCCTGTGCCCCATGCCCACCTTGTCCCCCTGCCCAGAGCTCTGAGTGCCAAGGCCAGTCCTGCCTTGGGCACCTCCAGGCCTGGGCACTCCAACCCTCCCTGGGCAGCCCCTGCCAAGGCCTGCCCACCCTTTCCAGCAGCAAATTCCTCCTGCTGTCCCCCCTGGCCCTGCCCTGGCCCAGCCTGAGCCCGTTCCCTCTGCTCCTGTCCCTGTTCCCTGGGAGCAGAGCCCGACCCCCCCCGGCTCCCCCCTCCTGGCAGGGACTTGCAGAGCCACAAGGTCCCCCCTGAGCCTCCTTTTCTCCAGGCTCAGCCCCCCCAGCTCCCTCAGCCCCTCCTGCTGCTCCAGCCCCTTCCCAGCTCCCTTCCCTGCCCTGCCCACCCTCCAGCCCCTCAGGGTCCCCACTGCTGCACCCCCAGCCCCATAAGGCTCTTGGCACTGTGACATCAGAAGCTGCCCTTCTCCCTGCCCTGGAACCATCACACCTTCCAGGAACGGCCAGAAGAAACAAACCTGGTGGACACACATCCTGGCAGGGATCCAATCTCACCAGAAGAAGAAGGGGGAAGATCCCTGTGCCACCAGCTCAGTCCTGCCCCAGCACCACTTTGCTGTCACCAACCCCTGGATGAAACCACCTGAGACACGGCATGGCAGGTGATAATAGGACAGAACAGCCTCAAGATGCTCCAAGGAAGGTTTAAGTTGGAGATTAGGAAAAAAACCTTCCTGGAAAGGGCTGTCGAGCCCTGGCACAGCTGCCCAGGGCAGGGGTGGAGTCCCCAGCCCTGGATGTGGCACTTGGGGACACCACTTGGGGTCAGTGGTGGCCTTGGCAGTGCTGGCTGGATTTGATGTTCTTAGAGGGCCTTTCCAACCCAAATGATTCCATGATCATGAGCTGCTTTAAGTTAAAGGCAACAGCTTTTGGGGGACAGGTGGACAAGAAAAGGAAGTCTCAAGGATGGAAACTCCAGAAAATAGGATTTATTTAGCTTTTTAAATATTTGTCAGTGAGCAATTTTAATGCTGGACACTGAAGTGGAAGGAATTGGTGCCTATCAGGAAAAACAGCCCGACTTCCACACAGCAGATAAATGGTGGGATTTCAAGGAGTAAGGTGGATGTTCCATGTAGGAGGAATGTTCTCCTGACACCCCAGCCAGGCTACGTATGGGGTGATGTCATGGAGAGAGCAGACTTGGTGCACAGGGTTCCTCACCATGGCTTGTCTCAGGCTGATCAACAACAACCCCTGTCCGGGCTGCACAAGAATCATGGAATGGTTTGGGTGGGAATGGACCTCAAAGCCCACCCAGTGCCACTCCTGCCATGGGCAGGGACACCTCCCACCAGCCCAGGTTGCTCCAAGCCCCATCCAACCTGGCCTTGGACACTTCCAGGGATGGAGAAGCCACAGGCACAGCCTGGCTCTGGCCCAGGGTTATTTTCTGAGGTGCTGCAACACCCTGAGCTGTTCCACAGCAAGAGATCAAAGTGACAGTTCTTTCCAAGCCAACAGAACCTGCCTATTTTTATCTTTTTAGGCAAACACAGTCATTTCTAAAGGAAAAGAGGAGGAGATGCCACCAAACATAAAGCAGAGATGCCCAAGGACTGGGTAAACAACTTTAAACCACTTAACTGGGGCTCCCCCTGGGCCTGCTTTTGTGATGATATTTAATTTTTCTTGTTCTGGCCTGTCACTGTCTATTCATATTAAAGCAGCTTTTATCTCCTTTCACCGAGTTTGGACACATGATGGAGCCTGAAGATGGATGGATTTTCCCATGGGAAGACACTGGGCTTTCCAGCTCCAAAAGGGACCTCAAAGCTTGGTGGGGGAAGAAGACAAGCTTAGGTTACACTGAGAACTGATCCAGCAAGAGCAAGATGTCACCTTGGGATGGTGACAAAGAGCACTGCCACCACTGGAGATGTCACCTCAGGATGGTGACAAAAAGCACTGCCACCACTGGAGATGTCACCTCAGGATGGTGACAAAGAGCACTGCCACCGCTAGAGATGTCACCTTGGGATGGTGACAAAGAGCACTGCCACCACTGGAGATGTCACGTCAGGATGGTGACAAAAAGCACTGCCACCAGTGGAGATGTCACCTCGGGATGGTCACAAAGAGCACTGCCACCAGTGGAGATGTCACCTCGGGACAGTCACAAAGAGCACTGCCGGGATGGTCACAAAGAGCACTGCCACCAGTGGAGATGTCACCTTGGGACAGTCACAAAGAGCACTGCCACCACTGGACATGTCACCTCGGGATGGTGACAAAGAGCACTGCCACCACTGGACATGTCACCTCGGGATGGTGACAAAGAGCACTGCCACCACTGGAGATGTCACCTCGGGATGGTGACAAAGTGCAGGAGAGTGGGGAACTGGGAGACAGAGGAGCAGCAGGACACGTCAACTGGCCATGAGTAGCTGACTCTGATGAAGGGATGATGGGATGATGAAGGGAGACATCCAGTTGCCATAAAAGCTGCTAAGGACCTTCCTGAAGTGAAAACAGGGAAGAGGGAGGCAAAGAGACCAGGAGCTGTGGAAGGAGTTTGTGTTTTTGATGGCATCTTCAAAAGGTTCTCTGGGTGAAGGTCAGGAGAGCAGGGAGCAGGTGCCAGAGTGGCTCTGGAAACACCGGGATGTTCATGAGTTTTCACACCTGGCAAAGCCCAAACTCCCTCCCCAGAACCTCTGAGGGAACCCAATCCCTGTTTTCACTGTGATGGAAGCCACACTGCGCTCCCAGAGGGGTTCTCAGTTGCAGACGAAACACTTGGAGAAGTCCAGAACTTCATCCTTCCCATCGGGGAGTGCAAAAGACACCGGGAGCAGTGATGGCCATGGGGTGCAAGGGCAGAGCAGGTCCTTGGGGGGGACAGGAGATGTGTCACCTCTGGGGGGTGATGGGATGGGAAGGGAGGGATCATCAGAGAGGGAAGGACGGGTCATTCCTCCTTGGAAGAGGAGTGTGACTGGGCAGGTGCAGGGAGCCAAATTACTGTCCTAACATCCTGAAGCTTCTCAGCTCTCCTCAGACCCTGAGAAGGACCTGCCAAGGTGCCAGCCCATTGTCAACGATTCCTATCACAGAATCATGGAATGCTTTGGGTGGGAAGGGACCTTAAAGACCATCTGGTTCCTGCCGTGGGCACACCCTCCACTAGACCAGGCTGCTCCAATCACATCCAACCTGGCCTTGACTGTTCCAGTTATTGAGTCCTTCCACTGCTGATGCTTTCCCACCTCCCCATCATCCCAGACAGCAGGATGAGGATCTTTAACCACCACATTAACCACCTTCGTGCGAGGTTCTCCAGCTCCCCGTGCCCAGCCCGACTCCTGGCACGCTCTGTGTTTGTTCCAAGAGTCTGGCACCTCCTCCTGGGCCAGGCCTCCTGCTCACATATGGCACCTCCATCTGGGCTGCCACCCGGGCAGGAGCTCTCGAGGTGTTGGCAGCAGCTGGTGCTGCCACCATGCAGACACAGCCCAGCTGGTGCTGCCAGGGGTGTCCCCAGGGTTGGTCCCCACACGGTGACACCCAACCCTGCCTGGGGGCACCACGGGGGACTCCTGTGCATGAGCTGTGCAGAACATCAGATCAAACACGTCCTGGGTGTCCTCAGTGCCTGCTGGACACGCCAAGGGCATGGAGAGGATGCAACACCCCCCGGAGACACCCAAATCCCAGTCCATGGTCTGTGCTGGGTTGTGCCCACTGCCCTGGGGAGCCCGTTCAGTGCCCACCACCCTCTGGGGGAAGGATCTTTTCCTGACACCCAACCTGACCCTGCCCTGGCACAGCCCCAGCCATTCCCTGGGGGTTGTCCCTGTCCCCACAGAGCAGACATTGGAGCTGTCCCTCAGCAGCTCCAGACTGAGACAGGGACTTCCTTTGTGTTTTCAGATGAGGCACATGGAGCTGCTGGGAACCCACAATGACCCTCCCCGTGAGATACATCACAAAACAATCCCAAAGAGAGGGAGGTTATGCCCCATCCCTGGAAGTGTCCAAGGCCAGGCTGGATGGGGTTTGGACCAACCTGGGCTGGTGGGAGGTGTCCCTGCCCATGGCAGGGGGTGACAATGGATGGATTTTAAGGTCCCTTCCAATGCAAACCATCCCGAGAGTCTCTCATTGTAGATCTGTGTCCAGATCTGCCCTTCCCACCACAGTCTGAGATGGGTCTGAGAGACCTTCCAAGAGGTACCAGGCTCAGCCTGAAGGATGGGGGATGCCAGGCTTCCTGTGCCAAGCAGAGACTTCCAGGTACCATCTGCACCTGGAGTGTGACGTCTGCAGGTCAGGGAGGATTTCAAGTCAGCAGCAGCATCTGGAGAAGGGAGCTGAGGTGGCATCTGAGTCAGAATTAGCTCAGTCTCACACTGAGTGCTGGGGGAGGAGTGGGAGGGAGCCAGGAGGCCAAAAACCCGATCAATTCTTACAAGACAAACTCCAAATGAAAAGAGAGAGCAAACAAATCAAATCAAATGATTCGAAGGGAGCCTTGAGAGAGTCGCTAAATAAAAATTGAAAAGAGGAGGGGATGAGGGAAAGGAAATCTGCTCCTTGGGGAGCCACAGAGGTGGCATCTGGGAGCAGGGACATGGGTGATGGGGCTGGGGCACTTCCCATTCAGACACACCCTCGATCCCTGAGCCTGCCTCTCAAAAAACCAACTTCCAGCCTGTCACACCGTGACAGAAAATCATTCCTGGCCACCGAGTCTCCTGGGCTGCATTCCCTCTCTCCAGCAGCGAGGAGTGCAGGGTTCAACTACACCGTGATTGATACGAGGAGCTCGGGAAACCAGGGGAAGAGACCTCAGCGCTGTCACAGAGCTCAGAAGGCACAGACCTGCCCTTGCTCCAGTGTGGGGACAATGACATGAGTGCAGAGAGGGAGGCAGAAGAGGACAGGAGGCAGGAGCTCCACAGGAGCAGGGAATGTTCCTTCCCAAACAATGGGGTGTACGGAGCAGGAATCTCCCAGTTATCACAGGATCATGGAATGGTTTGGGTGGGAAGGGACCTTAAAGCCCATCCAGTGCCACCCCTGCCATGGACAGGGACACCTCCCACCAGCCCAGGTTGCTCCAAACCCCGTTCAACCTGGCCTTGGACACTTCCAGGACATGGAATCATTCTCTGGGCAACAAGCAAAGCTCTAACAGAGGGACATGCCAGGTGACCTTGTTCAAAATGAACTCCTTGTTGTCTCCCTCTCCTGTTTTCCTCTGTTTTCCACCCTGGTCCTTTCCCTGCCAAGAAGCCAGGACTTGTCTTCATATTGGCACTTATTCACCCTTTGTCCTTCTCTTTGTTTCCCCATTTCCCTCTCTGCTTCCCACACTGGCCTGCAATGCCAGGGCACAGGGAATGCCTTCCCAGTGCCAGAGGGCAGGGTTAGGTGGGATAATGGGAAGGAATTCCTGGCTGGGAGGGTGGGCAGACCCTGGCACAGGTTGGGCAGAGCTTATTCCACTGTTAATTTCCCTAATTTGGGGAAAGTAAAACTTGTTAAAAGGCAAAAGCGGAATATCTAGAGTTTGACTGACACATTCCTGAGTCTGGCTGACTCAGAAACAACATCTGGAATCAGAGAGATGAAATCCAGCCCAGCACAGACTGGTTCTCTTGGGATGGAGGGATCAGATCCCCATGCCCAGGGTGGAGAACAACCATCGAGGGAAGAGGAGGCAGAAATGAACCTGTGGAAGCAGCAGCTGCCCCAAACTAAAGCCAAGTCAAGCAAATGGTGACGTTGCATGAATAAAAATGGAATTCTAGGAGGTGTTTCCAAGACTTTGAGGATCCATCTGCACTGAAATGTCCGGTCTGGGGACAAACCAAAAGGGGGTTTTACCTCCTTTCAGAAAGAGGTAGATGGAAAAGAAACTTGGGAGATTTGACTGCCAAGGACAGTCTGACAGCAGGGCCTTTGCTCACCTCAAATCTTACAGAGTCTTGCAGAAGGCTGGTGATCAATTATCCCACCAGTCCAGCCTTGGAAGGACAAAGGAATCCGCTCGCTTTGCCAAAGAAGTGATTAAAATCTGAGCACAAATTTCAATTTCCCCTGCATCGAATAAAATCCCCTTGGATGGAATGTTGGGTTGGCCAAACCTCTCCAGGGCTGCCTCAGAGCAGGTAGGAAAAGTGTCCTGACCCTTTTCCAGGTGTTTGTGCCCAGAAATGGATGGGATGACAAATTTACCTTCCTCCAATGGGACATCTGGATTTTGTCCAGAAGAGGCTGATAAATCTGTGTTTGATTTGTTACAAATCATTTGGACACTGGGACAGGTTGGGCAGAGAAGCTGTGGCTGCCCCTGGACCCCTGGAAGTGTCCAAGGCCAGGATGGACGGGGCTTGGAGCACCCTGGGCTGGTGGGAGGTGTCCCTGCCCATGGCATGGGTGGCACTGGATGGGCTTTGAGGTCCCTTCCCACCCTACCCATTCCAGGACTCTGTGATGTCATGACATAACTCAATGTTATTACTTCAATTTCTTGGTCCCAGCCAAGAGCTGGACCTTTGTGAGCGTCCTGGGCCACTCCTGGAGCCAAGGCCAAAGGGGAGGTGAGAGCAGAGGATGATTCACAAGATGGACACAAAGGTGATCCAGTAGCTGTGAAAACCTTTAAAATGTGAAAACCGAGGAAGATCAAATTATTCTACTTCAGTCTGAGATGAGGTGACCACCTGCCCTCACCCCACTGCTAGTTCAAGCCCTGAATAAAGAGTAAATTTGCATTCTGGGCATTAATGGGTTTTATTTCCAGGAGGAAGAGGCTCCTTTACCTATAACTCCCTACAGGCCTAAACAGCCACAACAAGTGAAAAACAAGAGAAGTCCCACACACAAGCAAGGCTTGTTTTATACCAATATAAATTATTTTGTATGATTTGCACATGATTTTATATCATTAATATGCTATTTTACCTTGAGATATACAGGTTTATATTTCTATAAGCTGAGCAATGTGACCCCAAAAGGTGCTGAGCCCAGCTCAGCTCCACGGCCAAACCCACCTGGGCCAAACCCTGTCCCTGTGAAAGGGACAAAAAGGCATCGCAGCCCCTCAGAGTTTGTTTTCGTGGCAAGTCTGCTTTTAAAATCTGCTTTTCAAATGAGCAGGTTTTTAATGAATCTGAAGCAGGAGAAGGTCAGAAGCGCCGGGTTGTTGCGTTACCTGATCATTAAGGACAACAAAGGGCCTAAGTCTGATCAGAGATTCCTCAGTGCTCCCGAGCTTTAATCAATCCTCCTGGTCAAAGTTAACAAACACGAGTTGAAACGCTAAACCAAACATGTTTTCCCACTCAGGCAGCACAAGCGGCGAGCCTGAGGACGACGTGCTGCATTTGGAATCCAGAGGAGGTTGAGTAACCCCTCCAAGTGCCAAGAGGAACTCCACACCTCCATGAATTATTTGAATTTCTACTCCGGCAGAGCTGGGAGGCCAAATCAGCAGGCTCTGCACACCCTCCCAGGAACACACAGCCCTTGGAACCCAACGGCACGACACGGCAGGACAGATGGAGGGGGACAAGGTTGTCGTTGTGGTGACGACGAGAAGAATACGGAGCTGATTAGTCAAAACAATGTCACAGAGGTTTCCACATCAGCTCCAAATTTTGGTGTTAGCTTGGACCAAGCTCTTCAGACGTGTCAAGCAGCAGATGTTGGTTCTGTGTTGGACACACGTTGAGGAGCAGGGGCAGGGAAAGAGCAAGAGTTTATGGCTGAATGGAATGATAAAACATCATCCCCTTCCAAGCATTCCTGGCACCAAACATTCCTCATCTACGTCACCAGAATGAAACACATCGATTTCTGTGACATCACAAGACATGACGTCATCAACGAGCCAGAATTCCGCCCACGGCCGGCAAAAATTCCACCTCCATTAGAAAAGTCACCGCTCGCCGAAGACGTTCTTGAACCAAATCACTCCGTTTGAGAATATCCCGTTGCCCGGGCAACACAACTGCAAACTGCAGAGTTCAGACCACGACGTCTATTTTAAAGCAACAAGATACACATCTTTGAAGGAAACACAACTAAGGACCTGTTGGTGGCAATGGGGGGGTCAGGGAACACCAAAGTGTGGAGCTGTGGGGGTTGGAGGGTCTAAAGGCCCAATTGCACCTGTGACAGAGGCAAAGGAGGCTGAGAAGGTCGAGGTTGGAAATGGGATGCAATGAGGGAGGTGTGGGAAGAGGAGGAGAACATCTCCATGCGTTCCAGGCAGGGGTCAGGGGACACCACTGGTGGGGCAGGAGAGCTTTGGCACCACGGAGACCTGAGGGTTTGCTCCATTTTGCCTTGAGCTTTTTGCTCCACACACAGCCAATGTCACCACATCAACAGGTCAGGTTGGCCTCACAAAGTAGGACCCAGGATTTGGGGCCACATCTTTGCACTGGGTTCCACAACCACTCCATGAGTCACCTTTGCTGTTCAACAAAGCCCCAGGTTCCTGCAGACCCAGAACAGTCACCTGGCCAGAACCCTCCATGAGCAACCTGAGGCATGAGCAGGGAACCCTCATCATCCTGACACCTGGAAAAGGAGGGAGGTTGAACCAGTTTGAAACTGGGATGCAGCGAGAGGAACGTGGGACACCAGGAACTTCCCTCTGTGCTGCACAGAAAGGGGACCAGAGCAGCTTGGAAGGAGCACATGGCACTGAAGGGATCCCTCTTCTATTCCAGGAGAGGGAACCAGGCCAGGCTTTGTGAAGAGCAAAGAAACGGGAGGTATCACCCCCCCGTCTCCTGCAGCAACTCTGACAGCCTTGTGTGACATCCCCAGAAACAACAGAAATTAAATCGAGCCGAAACTCCTGCCAAGAGATGAAAAACTGATCAGAAACCTAATTCATGACTAACTGTCAGCCTGGAAACGTCTGCCAAATGGATTTCACAGGCCCCTAGCCCGGGTTCAGGATTCAATTTTGTCATTAACAGCCGCGATGATGGAGTGCAGAATATGCTTATTATGAAATTCCTCGACGAGCCCGAGCTGGGAGGTGATGCAAAGTCATTAAAGGATTAGAATTGAAAGGATTGTTGGAAACTCAAGAACAAGGTGGTGGGAGGGGGGGATTTAATCAATAGAGACAAGGTAATGGCAGTCTGAGTGCAGGGACTGGGGGAGAAGAATCCCAGATCTTCCATGAGGTGTTCGGGGAACCGGAGCCAAAGGGGACAGGCTGTGAGGGGAGAACTTCTGTCTGAGCACAGTGGAAAGGTTTTCCACCAGGAAAGTGGATGAGGATGGGGCTGAGGCCAAGAAGGAGCACTCCAGGTGTGGGAGCTTCCCAAGCTTGGCCAGGAACCTGCCCTGAGCACCTTCAAGAGAAGGGGAGAGATGACCCTGAGTCTCCCAGTCCAGGTGGCTCCACCAGTCCCACAGGAAGCCACAGAATCCCTGAGGCTGGCAAAGCCCTCCCAGCCCACAGAGCCCACCCTGTGCCCCATGCCCACCTTGAGCACTGAGTGCCACGGCCAGTCCTGCCTTGGGCATCTCCAGGCCTGGGCACTCCAAACCTTCTTTTCTTATACCACCATTACCCACCCCAAACAATCCCCCAAAAAACCCATCCACCACAAAAGGATTTAGCCCGGGGAGAGCCCACAAAAGTGCAGCAATTAAAAGTACAGGCAACTTTTTGCCGGAAAAGCAGCAGCTCTGGCTGTTCAATTCCAGTGAAATGAAAGGGAATTTGAAGCCACTACTCGCACACTATTTTTAAATCCTGCACCTGATAATCCTGCATGTGCAGAAATGGGAAAGTTCAAGCGGGAGTGTCACGAGGACAAAGGAACTTGTACAAAATTGACATTTCCTGCTCATTAAGAACCTTGTCTGCTCTTCTAAAACCTCCACCAGGCATGTTTGGGAAGACCCAGCAGCAGAGATCCCACGGCTCCTCTGGCACACAAAGGGCCTCAGGGTTCAGCTCAATACCTGAGTCACCTGCTCACAGAAACAAACAACCCCCGGATTAATAGGAAAGGAAATTATGGAGCTTTGGGGTGGGTTTTTTCCAAAGGAATCCCACTGAATTATGGTCTGTTGGTGTTTAAAACTGCCAGCACTGGGGTCCCATTTTGATGGGTCCTCACAGGCATCTGTAGTGGCTGGAAAATCAATAACCCCCCCAAACTACAAGCTCACATATTTATTTATATTTATATTCATAGTTATATCTATATCTCTGTTTATATATATATTTGTATATATTTCTATATATTTATATTTCCCAGGGTCCACCTTGGATAAGTAAATACCCCCTGAGGTTCACAAGGCACCAAAAACGCTGCTGAGGAGACAGAGAAAAAGCCACCTTTGATTTTGGACAAGCTACAGGACTTGTGGAAACCCAGGTGAGAATGTTCCAACCTGGAACTGGATGGTCTTTAAGGTCCCTTCCAACCCAAACTACTCCATGATTCTCAAGTCTATCCTATGGTCACTGGGGGTGACCCACAGATCTTTCAGGAACAGCATAAAGAATCTCCAAAAACTGTCCTGACAAGGAAACTCCATCTTTCCAGAGAAGGGGTGGAGTCCCCACCCCTGGGAACGTCCAGAAACCACCTGTTTGTGGCACTTGAGGACGTGGTGGTGCTGAGATGATGGTTGGACTCGATCTTAAAGGTCTTTTCCAGCCTTAATGATATTGAGAACACAAAGTTCAAGCCCCGTGTCAGAAATGGGGGGTTTGGAAAAGAAAACTGGGAATTTAGCACTGTGAGCAAGATGAAACTCAGAGGATGCTCAGCAGGAAACTGCTGCCACCTCTGACAGGCACCGGAAAACACAGTGGGAGGCAGGTGATGGCCTGACTGGGAGGAACTGGACTTGTCCCACTTTTTACACAGAGGTAACAACAACTGGAAAGGCCACTGTGTTAAATAAAAGGTGAAAAACTGACCCAGAGGTTCCAAGTCACCAGTATGTGATACCCAATTTAATCCCGTGGGAAATGGGCTTAATCCCACTCCGGGTGTTCCTGAGGAAGAAAACAATGGATGAGTCTTCAAGCCACCAGAGAAGAGAGGAGAGAAAGGAAAGCAGGGCCTGATGTGGTGGCAAAGAGGAGCCACCACATGATGAGAAACCAAAACTGAGGAAGGGTCTTACCCCCTCCTCACACCGACCACCCGGAGCAGCTGGGATTGATGGGGAAGGGAAAGAGGGTGGGGAGCAGGAACAAACCCTTTGGAACAGCTACTGAGCAGTTTGGGATCCTCCTGCTGTTTCCAGGGAATTCCTGCTGTGGAGAACAGAATTCCTGTGGTGGCAGCAGATCTCCAGCCCCTCACCACAAGGCTGAGACACAGGAGGGGCACAGATGGTCCAAGGCAGGAAAAGCAGCAGCTTCTTCAGAGGACACGGGGAGGGAAGACAGATGGAGCCTTTTATGGTTCCACTTTATCCATACAGAGATTAGGATGGTACAGTATGGATGGGTGGACAGAGGGGGAGAAATGTTGGATGGTTCAGCTCAGAGAGCTGCCAGTGGGTCATTCCCCACCCAACAGCCGAGGGGAGACATCACAGAGGTGGGGTTTGAAGGTAACACCACTCTGAGGGCAATGGGTTTGAAGGTAACACCACTCTGAGGGCAATGGTCAGTGCCCACCAGGGCAGGGCTGCCACCCTGAGGGACATGGACAGGCTGGAGGAACAGCCCAACAGGACCCCCCAGGGTACTGAAAAAGTACAAATGGAAAGTCCAGTGCCTGAGAAAGACCCCACCAAACAAGAGCCCCCCTGGAATGGTGTTTCACGTGGCCCATCTCCAACACCAGGTGTGGATCATCCTCCTGCTGAAGCTCAGCTGGCAGAGGGAAATTATTCCATTTCCAAGTCAAATGCTGTGATTTGGATGCTCAGGGAGGGACCTGAGCAGGAATTTGAAAGGTTTTCTCGTCTGCAATCACTCTGTCAGTTGGCATTGAGGGAAGGGAAAAGGGAAAGCCAAAACTGCAGCTGAACAGCCACTGGCACTTAATATTTCCAAAAAACCCACAAGGAGCTGTAGACAAGCTGACCTGGAGGACCTGGAGGCATCAGAGGTCCCACCCAAGCCAAAGGCTGAAGCAGTGAGGGTGGGTAACCTTATTAGCACACAGGGAAGCACCTCCTGAAGAACAAGACTTGGAGACAAATCTTTGTCATCACCAAGAGACAAAACAGCACCCAGCATGGTTTGGGTTGGAAGGGACCTTAAAGCACGGGCAGGGACACCTCCCACAAGTCACTCACGAGGAGGACTCTGTGACACCACCCTGGTCACCCTCGAGACTCTGAGACCTGAAGCATCCACAGTGAAGGAGAAGCAGAAAAAGCATTTCTAAAGCATTTCTAAAGGGCTAATAATTAACTAATAATTAACAAGCTCATCTGCAGCCTCAGATCTGGGCTGGGAATAGATGCTGAGGGACACTCTCTGCTCTCCAGGGACACCTGAGGAGCAGATCTGCTGGACACTGAGACGCAACATCCCTGCAGAGCCCTCAGGCAGTTCATGGTGCTTGAGGAGCACGGGCAGTGACCCTCCCACTGCAGAAGTGGGGAGTAGAACGGAGCTGGGATGGGCAGAGACCTCGTGCAGCCTTCAGGGACTCCCTTCCCACAGTTTGCAAACTTAGGGAAGGAGTTACACCAGGAAAGGACCGAGTTTCCCTTTGCCACCCATGTCACACAATTCCAGAATCTCACTAGAGGTTCTCCACCTTCGATGTTCAATGTTAGAAATCAAGGTGTGCTCATTTCTGTGGCAACACTGCCCTTTATTTCTAAGGAATTTGGTCCTCTCCAAGGATTCTCCTCCTCTAATATTTGCATTCCCAGAGCCAGTAACAACTCCTCCTTTCCACACAAAGAGCCAAACTCAGTGTCCCACCACCCCAATGCCCCAACAGGAGGTGCCACCATCACAGCCCTTCCACCAGTACCATGTGCTCTCCTTCCTCCCTCTGCCCCACCACTCAGCAGTGACAGGACAGACACCCCGAGCCAGGGGGTTTGTCCCAGGAATTAAAGCCTGGAAGCTCCACGGGGTCCTCCCCACTCACCTGGAACGCAGTCTGGCTGTTGTAGTTGCGGATCTCCTTGCTGGCACCACGGAAGAGAAGGACCCGGGCACAGCTCTCCTGGGAAGGGGAAAGGGGACACACCATTAGCACTTGGGGCTGGTGGCAACACCACAGCCAGCCATGGGGTCACTGAGCTTTGGAAGATCCTTTGGCAAGAGCAAGGAATGGTGATCACCCCTTACGAACTGGCCATGCCCAACCCCAAGTCATGGAATCACAGAATTACCCAATGGGTTGGAAAGACCTCAGAGATCATCCATTTCCAACCTCCTGCCATGGGAGGGACACCTTCCACTAGACAAGTCCATCCCTGGGGCACTGGCACTGTGGCCACCACAAATTCCCAGATCTGGCTGTTTCCTAAAGCCTTTTATTGCTTTTGAGCACTCTGTGCTTGTCCATGGTGTTGATTCACCGAGTTCATGAGCCCCTGAACCCTGCAAGGCCCCTCTCCCACCCACCCCAGCAGGCAGGGATGTGGGTTCAGGAGTCCTCCATGTGCAGGATGAACCCACCACACCCCAAACCACCCCCCACCTACCACTGGCAAACCCTAAGAGGCTTCACTTTTTAAAGCATGGACACCTCAGAAAGTGGGAAATCGCTTTTATAATCAAACCTGACAGAACACAATGGATAAAAATCTCCAGGAGGGAGCAAAACCTCCAGGAGAAATCCTCAGCTCGTGCCCTGCTCTGCTCAGAGAGCAGCAGGGGTGTGAGATCAGAGAGGGCTCTTCCACCCCCTGAACTGAGGAGTGACCACCCAGAGGATGGAACAGAGAGAGCCTGCCCAGGCTTCTCCAAAATTCCATGATTGGGAGGAAGAATTGAGGGCCATTTGTGAGGAGAACAGGACCCCAGGCTATGTGTCTCCCCTGGGGTGGGCTGGAAGCCAAAGGATGTGCCCACCTCCAACTCAGTGTGAGCACCATAGCCAAATTAGAAGCCTCCACCCAGCAAACTTCTCCCTCCCAGCCTGTTCCAGGGACCTGCTGTGTGGCAGGAACGGGAACTGGAGGAGAAATTACAGAGCAGGTTTGGAAGCAAAGCAGCAAAACATCTGAGGAATGGGACAGATTAAACCACAACCACTTGGCTCCTGAGACATCCAAAACTGGGCTGGTGCTACAAACAGAAACCCCATGGATTCCTCTCAGAAGAACCCCCTGGACCTGGGATCTGTAGGAGCAACGAGAGGTGCTCCTGCTCTGCTGTGCTGTCTCTGTCTCAGCCAAGGTGGTGCCACCCCCCCTCTCTGTGCCCCTGCCCACTGCCCTACCTGGTTGTAGAGGGCACAGATGTGCAGGGCGGTGTTTCCTGAGGCGTTCTGGGCAGTCATATCGGCCCCGTAGAACAGGAGGTGCTCCAGGTGCTGGACGTGGCCGTAGCGACACGCCTGTCCAGGGCCAAGGGGGGAGAGGCAGAGAGGGAAATCAGGGGGAGGGAAATTAGGGAGGGGATCAACCCCACAACATCCCCTGCTGGCTCCAGCCACGCTCCAGGATGGAGATGCAACCTGGATTTAGAGCAAGGACATGGACACGCTGCTGCTCCTCATAGCAACACACACCTGGACACCTCTTGGGTAAATCACTTCTGGCTCAAGGGGAAATGTGGGATCAGCACCAAAACCATAGCAGAGCCTCCTCCAGCTGCCTCAGCATGGCTGCAGGTGAGGAGGAGCCCTGAGCACACACAGGCCAAGCACTGTCTTCACTGGGGTGTTTTCCTCTCCTTTGGCCCATCCTGGAACCAGTAACCCTCAAGGATGAGGGTGGAGGCAGCAGGAAGGGTCATCTCCACACACTGACATCACAAACACTTCTCATTCTCATCCATAGAGTGCCAGGACTCATCCCTCTTGGACTGGGTGGTGTTTTGGGAGGCCACAGACCCAAAGACAACCTGCCCTTCAGTGGGTTCATCCCCCTTCCCCCAAAGGGAGAAGGACAAAGTTGGCTCAGGTCCCCTGACCCCCAATCCACTTGTCAGGGTGTAAAACAGGGGCAGGCACAGCTGGGGTTGGAACCAGGAACCCAAAGCTTTGTCCTTTGAGCCAGTCAGTGACTGGGGAGCATCCCAGACACTACTGGGAAGGATCCCAGACAACCCCCTGACCAAGGCCAAGAGAAGACAGCTGGAGCACCAACCTGGACAGAACCCAAGCTGGCACACCCTGCCCAGCTCTCACCACCCTCACCAAGCCTTTCAGCCCAGCAGGGGATGGGCTGACCCCATCCATCAGCCCCAGGACGGCAGTGCCCAGGGCAGGTGCCACGCCTCTAGGTGCCATCCCACCTGGTGGATCTCCTGCCAGCCGTTCTCGTCCACGCAGCCCAGGCGGGCGTAGTCATGCAGCAGGAGCTCGCAGCAGTATGGGTCCCCTCCCACCATGGCACTGTGGTACAGGGGGGTCAGCCCCCGGCTGTCCTTGTAGTCCGGGGACGCCCCCAGGTCCAGCAGGGTCTGCAAGAGAAGAACCCGAGACTGAGGATGATATGGGGATGCTCCAACCGCCCCACGAGGCTCCTGGCACCAGTGGCACCAGCAGGGCACTGTGGCACAGGAGGGGCAGCCAGGGTGGCTCTGGGCACAGGGCAGGGGGAGGTGGCAGTGCCAGTGGGTGTCCCGTGGATGAAGAGTCCAGAGGGTTGGGGCTGCTCCTCACCCCTCTGGGAGAAGATGGGATTCCCACAGGGAAGAGCTGGCAGAAAGTGCCAGAAATGTAAGGAACAGCAGAAATGCCACCGCTGGCCATGGGACCACAGGGGGCTGGACACACCAGTGACACCTGTCCCCAAATGCCACTCACCAGCAGCGCCGCGTGGTTGCGGCAGCGCACGGCCTTGTGAAGGGCTGTCATTCCCTCCCGTGTCCGGAAATCCAGGTGGGCTCCCCCGTTCCTCAGCGCCTTGATCATCTCACTGCTGAGCTCCAGCTGCGCCGCTGCCGTCAGGGGACACTCTGGGGACACACAGACACTCGGGTGAGGACCATTGGGCACCCACCCCTCCGTGGGCATCACCAGGGGGCCAGCAGGATGTGCCCACCTCGCCCAACCCTACTGGAAGGGGAGGCTCATTAGGAGCCTTCACCCAGCAAGGTGTGCCCTCCTAACTTGTCCTGGGGAGTTCCTGTGGGACTGGGACAGGGGGAGAAGTTATCACAGAGTCACCAAAGGAGCTGGGCTGGAAGGGACACACAAGGGTCAGCCAGTCCAACCCCTGGCCCTGCTCAGGACCATCCCCAAGAGTCACCCCCTGTGCCCCAGAGCATCATCCAAACCCTCCTGGAGCTCTGGCAGCCTTGGGGCCGTGCCCACTGCCCTGGGGAGCCTGGTCAGTGCCCACCACCCTCTGGGGGAAGGACCTTCTGCTGAGATCCCACCTGACCCTGCCCTGACACAGCTCCAGCCATTCCCTGGGTGCTGTCCCTGTCCCCACAGAGCAGACATCAGTGCCTGCCCCTCCTGGGAAGGTGGGACTGCAGTGAGGTCTCCCCTCAGCCTCCTCTTCTCCAGGTTGTGCCCTCAGTGTCCTCACAAAGCTTCCCCTCAAAACCATCTTCCTTACAGAAGTAAAGCAGCAAAAACTATCATGGGAATGGAGCAGAATAAACCACGGACTCTTCTGTGCCCACCTGGCTCTTGAGATGCCCAAAATCAGGCTGGTGCTACAAACACGAACAGCCTCATCCCAGGGCAGAGTGGATTCCACTCAAGAAGCCTTTGGGTGATTCTCATTCCCCTGGAAGTCACTGCCCCAAATCCCACGTCCACTCCCAGCCCGGCTCCAACCCCAGTGGGTGTCCCATGGATGAAGAGTCCAAAGGGCTGGGGTTGCTCCTCATCCCTCTGGGAGCAGGTGGGATTCCCACAGAGGAGAGTGGGCAGAAAGTGCCAGAAATTTAAGGAACAGCAGAAATGCCACCACTGGCCATGGGACCACAGGGGGCTGGAGACACCATGGATACAACAGGGAGAAGAAAGGGATGACCCTGAGCAGTGTCCTCCTGGAGCCAAGCATGGATGAAGGGTTGGTGTCCTGCTACACATCCAGGACCACCCCAGCATTGCCAGGACTGCCCTGAGCCCCTTCCCGTGCCCTGCATGGTCCTCACGGCCCCACAACACCAGGAAGAACCTCCAGCCTTCCAACCCTCACCTCAGAGGGAGGGACACCCCCCAGAGAGGAGAAACAACGATTTAACTGACAAAAATGCCTTCAGATAGGACTAATAACATTCAAATATTCATCTTAGAGCATTGCCCTGAACTGAATTTGTAACTGAGATAAAGAGGTTGGACAAGGTTCTGGGGCTTTGCTAAAACCCTCTGGGGTTTGTCTGTAAAGACACCAAGATGAAAAATGGAGATTAGTGAAGACTCTTGGCAAGAGGATTAAAGATGGGTTTGCCACTATGAGAAATCACCAGTGCATGTGAACATCACAGCTGGGTCTTCTTAGTCATTAGAAATGTATTTATTATATATTAATATATTTAATAATAAATATTAATTCGATTAGAAAATATTTATTCTAAAAATATTTATCCTGGTGGGAAAATATTTCTTATATTAGGGAAAATGTTTCTTAGAAAATAGCATTTTATTTTTATAAAATGCAATTTTTCTATATTTTTATATATGCAAAATGGTACTCTGTGCCCCTGTCATGATTTTCAGTTCCTGCTTTCCCCCATAATTGCCCTAAAATCCCTCAGTGTTTAATCTGAATTATGGGAAGGGCACAGCCTTGGCCCTGGATGTGTGACCAGAACCCAGCCTTGAGCTCTGTCCCCACCAGTCCCTGCCCTAACCCATTTCCACATGCAGCTAAATCACTTTTCCAAGCTTAAATGAGATTTTCCGAGAGGCCAAAGTCACAGGAAAGGCTCCAGAACTTCCTGAAATCCCTGTTATTAACACACCCAATTCCACTGACAGATCCATCCCCTCCCCTTGGGCCCAAAGGCTGAGAAAGGTCCAAATTGGGCGGTTCAAGATGCACTGAGGAGCTGCAGCCAGGAGGTTGTTCCCTAAATCCAGTGTAATCACTAATCCAGGACTTTAGTGATTACACCCTGTTAATTCCTGGAGGCTTGGGAAGCCAAATAAATGCTTAAAGTAATTAAGGAGTGAGAGCTTGGGGTGCCAGCAGAGCTGGGGAACCTGCCAGGGGAGACACCCACAGGGCAAGGGACCAACCAAGGGGGGATAACCCAGGAATATTGAGGGGACAGACCCCCCCTGGAATGCTGGGACAGCTCTGGGAGCCTCAGCCAGGAGAGACCCCGAGGGGCTGGAGGGTGTGCAGGGCAGGGAAGGGAGCTGGGAAGGGGCTGGAGCAGCAGGAGGGGCTGAGGGAGCTGGGGGNCTCATTCCTGCTGCCACTTGTCCTCACATCATTTTTCTATGTCCCTACTGCTGTCCCCAGTCCAGAACCCTTTGTAATCCAGCAGTTTCCTGGGCTCCTCTCCCTCTCCTGCTGTTCCCCAGGTGCCACCCTTGTTAAACACCCCTTGTTAAACATCCAGGGTTGCTTTTTTCCCAGGCTAAACCATCTCATTTCAGTCTAACGATAACCTCTCATGTATCCTCTTTTTTACCCCCTTTAAATGTACCCACAGGAAGCAGCTGTGACTTTTTTTCCTTTAATCTCTCTCAAAGGCAGTGAATCTTCCCTGGAATTTCTGCCCAGAGACCCTGCAAGGTGAACGATGGCAAATGGGGCTGCAGAAGTTTCCATCGTGGCCCTTCCCTGCCTTCCCACCCCGGTAGGAAAATGGGAAAAGGGGAATATTATCCCTTTTGCCTGAGCACAGCTTAAAACCTCTCCCAAAAGCAGCTTAAAGGAAGAGCCCCAGAGGCTGGAGAGGCTGGAATGTCACCTCATCCCCTGGGCTCTGCTGTCACGGTGCCACCACAAAGCACAGAGGGTTTTATGGGGCATCCAGGCCAGTCCCAGTCCATTAACTGGATTAAACTCTGCAGAAGACCATTCCTCCAAGCAGGGAAGCCCAGTTTGCCTCGAGGAGCTCCCAGTTCAGCCCAGGACAAGTGGAGGTGGTTGGACTTGATGATCTTCAGGGTCTTTTCTGCCTGTGATGATTCCATGATTTCACAAGTCTAAGGGTGCAGAGCCCATGGCTGAGGCACAGCAGGATCCTGGGTGCAAATTCCCTGTGTCTCCACCAACCCAGGCTCTGACCTGAGCAATTCCCACTCGTGGCAGAAGGGGAATATTTCCCTCCTGACAGGGACAACAAGCCCTGGAATGCTGTGTGTACTGGGAAAAGGAGGAACAGGAACGCTGGGAAGGGAAACACAGGTATTTTGGGGGCCCAGATGAACTGGGGAAATGTTCTTCCTCCTGCACACCTACAGCTCACAGAGATTCCCTTGGAACCGCTGGAATTAAACCTCCTCTCCTTTAAAAGAACAAATTCAGGAGCAAGGGGAGGCCTCTCCCTCCTGGAAAACGCAGCAGGATGCAGATGAGCCCATTAATTTCCCTGTGCTGAACGAGAGCCTGGATAATGCCCCCCCAAATCATTCCTGCAGGGATCATTTTTTCCTCCCCCCAAGAAAATGTTCTGGGAAGTGAGAAGAGGATGAATCATTTTGATGAGGGGATCTCCAAAGTCTCTGGGACAGCAACACTGCATTCCCTGCCTCCAAAATCGAAAAGCTGCATTTCCAAACCCTCAGGGATTTGGGTTCCCCACTCCATTCTAACAAGGCAGGAGAATAAATGGTGTTTGGGGTGATTGGGGCTGCTGAGATGTGGCCACACAGAAAGGAGTCTCTGGGGCCACATCCAGCATGCTCAGCCCTGGGGACACAGTGGAGATTTATTGCTCTGATCGTGGCAAGGAGGGCTGAGAAACCAAGAAGAGCACTTAGGCAGCTCCTTCTGGCTTTGCTGAATGCCAAAACACTGGAAAACTCCACCTTTTGGTTATTCCTTCTCTTGAAATCCTGCTGGGACACCTGCCCATCAACTGTCCCCATCAATTGACTGATAAAACCAGAAGCTCCAAGTGGAAAATGAAGAACAGAAGGGGAAAAGAGAGCCAGGAAAGGCTCAAAAGAGCCTGGGAGAGAGGGAGCATGACCTGGAGCTTTGGCTGTTTCACCCAAACACCACAAGGGAGGGGACAGAGAAATGGCACTGCTAGTCCAGCATTTCACACCTTCTCCTGACCTGCAGCTCGGGCAGGCACCAAACCTCCTGGTCCCATCGATTTTGGGGACAAGGAGCCACCCTGCACTTTGCCAAGCCCTTCAAGGCATTCCAGGAGATCTTCTGCCCCTGTGCCTTCCCACCTGAATGTCTCCTGACACTCTCCTGCTGAAGTCAGTGGAAAAAAGGTGGTTTCCAGGCTTGGTGGGACATCAAGCAGTGACTCCTGTCCCTGTCCCCTGTGCCTGCCCAGGCTCTGCTGGCTCTGGGGCTGTCCCTGGCACTCAGGGCATGCTCAGCAGCTGCTCTTCCACAGAGCCCAACTCCTCAAGGAGGGAAAAACCACATTCCTGGTATTATTTCTCATCTCCGAGAGCTTATTCCTCATCTCAAAGAGCAGGTCACACCACCAGTGGCCACCATGCCACGGTGGGGTTTTGCCATGGGCAGCTTGGCCACAACTGGCAGCTGGGTGGGCCATGAGGTCCCAGGAGGGCAAATCCCAGGAATCTGGGTTTGGATGGAACGACATTTCCCTGAATGCAAGATCTACCCCGTGAAAAGGCAGCTCCCACAGCCCCTCACCCAGTTCTGTGCCCAGCTGGAGGCACAGGAGGAGGTTCTTGAGCTGCCTCAGCCTTGGCATAACCAGAGCCCGAGTCACAAAACCCACCCCAAATCCCCAAACGAAATCCTTCCCGTTCCAGAAGAGGAAATTAAGGATTAAATGAACGCTGCTCTTTCCCTCTACCCCCTTTCTCTGCTTCCACAAGGGCTGGCAAGGAGATGATGCCCTGCAAACTTCCCTGGCTCCATCTTCATCCTCAGCCAGTCTCTCCATTCCCAGGTTTCCTGTGCCTGGCAAGTCCTGGTGCCTCTCCCAGTCTGGGCAAAGCAAGAGCCTCCTCCTTCCATTAACCTTGAAGCATAAACCCCTTTTGGAGACTCCCGAGTTGCACACTGAGACTTGGTTAAGCCCCTTGAATATAAACCAAGACAAAATACTCCTCCATCCCTCCCCCTTGGCTTGGTGAATGTAAAGACAGAGGAGGAAGGACACAGAAAATGACATTTTCCCTTCCCCATTCACCAAAATCCAACGCTCTCCTCCACACGTGTTCATTTTCCCCCAGAGGGAGATGGTCCAAAAAAGGATCATGACTGACAAGCGTCAATCAAAGTGCTCCATGAACACTGAGAAATCAGGGAATGACAGAATAACCTGAGCTGGGAGGGCCCCACAAGGTCACTGAGCCCCAGCTGGACACCCCAGGGATGCCACCACGTGCCTGAGATGTTCCCCTTGTGACAACAAAGGAGGCAGAGATCCAAAAGTCCTTCCTAATCTTGCTTTTCCTCGGGGCTTTGCAATGTCAGGCCCTGTCCAGCCTGGCCTTGGACATCTCCAGGGATCCAGGGGCAGCCACAGCTTCTCTGCCCAACCTGTGCCAGGGCCTGCCCACCCTCCCAGGGAAATATTTCTTCCATGTATCTATGCTAAATTTCCCCTCTTTCACTTTGAGGCCATTCCCCCTTGTCCTGTTACTCCGGTTCCTGATGAAAAGTCCCTCTCCAACTTCTTTTGTAGCCCCTCCAGACACCAGACAGTGCTGTGAGATCTCCACAGTCTTCCCATCTCACAGCATTTTTCCACCTCAACTTCTCTCTGGTTTGGCCCTGGGTTTGGACACGGATCCAAACACCCCTTTGGGTCAGGTCTCTCCTTCTCCCCTCTCTGTATGGGACAGTTCCCAGGAGGTTGTTCCTTCCCTCTCTGACAGAACATCTGGGCTCGAAGCCAGCACATCCAAACCCCTCATGGCATCTTTCCATGCAGGAAGCTCCATCTGCAACGTGATCCCCTCTGGAAAGCTGAATCAGCTTTGGAAGAGCTTCCTTTGTACCAGAGATCCCTCCAGATGTTCCCCAGCTTTGGAAGAGCAGAGACCTTCCTTTGCAAGAGATATCCCTCCAGATGTTTCCCAGCTTTGGAATAGCAAAGAGCTTCCTTTGTACCAGAGATCCCTCCAGATGTTTCCCAGCTTTGGAAGAGCAAAGAGCTTCCTTTGTACCAGAGATCCCTCCAGATGTTTCCCAGCTCTAGAAGAGCAGAGAGCTTCCTTTGTAAGAGATCCCTCCAGATGTTTCCCAGCTCTTGGACAGAAATGAAGCCCTCACAGAGCCGGCTCCTTGGACTCTCTCCAGGACCACCAATGACCACGCTCCACATTCCTGGCTGATCTTCACCTGGCAGGTTCAGGAGGGGCTTCACCAGCAGAGAAGCAGCACAAACCCTCCTCAGATGGTTCCTGCCAGAGCTTGGCTGTACTTTTCAGGACCATCCCCACCGGTGAGGGATGCAGGCGTGGAGGGGAGAGGTCAGTGGTGTGGGTGACACCACAGAGCTCCTGATCTCCACGCTGAGAACAACAAAAGCAGGAACTGCCCCCTCAGAACAAGGCCCAGAGATGGGGAGAGCCCTTCCCTGGCTGCTCCCTGATCCCCAAAACATCTGGAGGGGGAGTCTTGCTTCTCCCAGCCTGGAAGTGCAGAGAACCCAACTGGGGTGACTGGGTCACTCTCAAACCTCACTGGGCTCAAAGACAGAAAAAACAGAGAAATGAAGGCAAAGGAACTCGAGGAAACCAAAGCCAAGATTCTGTTTTCCTGACCCCCAAAATACCTCCTGAACCTTCTGGCTGCTTCATGGGGAGATCTTGAGTTCCACCAACTCGTGGGTGCAGAAGGAGCCTCCTCTTGCCCAGGATCCTGCTGAAGGTGTGGACCCACAGCTCCTCCATGCCATGCTGCATTCCCAGACTCTGGATCCTTCACACAGCCCCCATCCCACCCCAAGAACCTTCTGCAACCTCCTGTTCCCCAGTCCCACAAGAGGACACAGTGCTGAGAGACCCAACCCACTGGAACCCGTCTGTTCCAAACTTTACCCATTGCCCAACTCCCTCAAAACCAGCCTTGGCCCCCAATTCCCACTTTCTCCCCCAGCCCTGCTGTCCATCCCCCATCTCTGGCTCACCTCCTGTGTCTGGATCATGGAAGTTGGGGTCCAGTCCCTTCTCCAGGAGCCTGCAGACCTTCTCCGAGTTCAACATCTGCACATACTCCATGAACTTCTTGAGGTTCGCCTGGAGAACACACAGCACACCCCGTTAACACCCCAAATCAAGAAAGAAGACACCAGGAGACCATCCCCAACCAGGAGAGCCAAGGAAACCACCCAGATAACGGGGCAGGACCCACCAGGAGCCAAGGTCCATGTGCCACAAACCCATATGGAACGTGGTCCTGCCACAAACCCACCTGGAACGTGGTCCTGCCATAAACCCACATGGAACGTGGTCCTTCCAACCCCCTCCTCAGCCCCGGCATTGCTGGATCAACCCATGGAACTGGCCAAGGTCTTCCAGCCCCTTCTCTGCCCCAAAAGCTGAACCTGCTTCTCCTGAGGGTTCCAGACCTGCCTTGAATTCCACCTGCTCGGGGGTTGCTGTTCCCTTTTCTGTTTTGGAAAGCTCTGCTTGATGAAAACATTGTTTTATTAAATTTCCAGACTGTAGAAATTGTGGCTCTGCCAGGCAGGAGGCGACTCTTGGCCGGGCTACGGTGTGAAAACACCCATCTCACACACATTTCCAACCCTTTGATTGCAGCTTGGCTGGGGCATCTTTTGGAGCTTCTAATTCCACCCCGCAGCAGCCAGAGCTGGGAAAGGCCTCTGGAAAGGCTCTGACACAGCAGAAATGCTGAGGGGAGGTTTTGGGAAAGGCTCCAAGCAACGGGTCAGGCTGCAGCCAACAGGTCTGAGCGACACAGATTTTGCACCCAGTGAAAAAGGCTGAAATTCCAGCCTGGTTTGACAGGGGGAAATGATCTGTTTCATGAAGCAGAATGAATTCCAAAATGCCTCGCTCCAATTTTCACTTTTAAGATTTCCAGTTGGAAAACAGAAAGAAAAAAACCAACTCATCCTGAAAATATCAAAGAGGATGAGGAACATGTTTAGTTCTTAGAATAGAATTGAGATCACGGGAGAGTTTGGGTGGGAAGGGAGCTTAAAGGTCATCCATTCCCACCCCCTGCCATGGCAGGGACACCTCCCACCAGCCCAGGGTGCTCCAAGCCCCGTCCAACCTGGCCTTGGGCACTTCCAGGGATGGATCCAGGGGCAGCCACAGCTTCTCTGGGCAATGAAACCTCTTCCCCGAAGCAAAATCTCATCCCATGATACTTTGCAGAATATTTGGATTTTGTCAAAAATTAACCTTCCAAGGGGAAACTTAATGCTTTGAGAGCTAATTTTGTAGATGAGGCTGCAAATGCCAAAACTTGGGAGCCACAAGCTCCTCTGAACTGCTGAGGAGACCTTGGTTAGACCTCAGATTTCCACTCAACAAGGTGAAACCTTCCATGGGTGAAACATTCCATCCGTGCTGGGCTGGGAACCTGAAGCAACCCCAAGTCAGGCTGTGTGTGGTTACCCTGCAGAACCCAAGGGAACCCTCTGAGCCCCTTTTTCTGCAACCAGCACCACAGAGCATGGCCATGAACTGCATTTAAAATGGTCCCACCATTGCAGAGCAACTCTACAAGCACTGCCCATGGCACCAATACTCTTACCCTGAGAGGAGTAGGAGGATGACCAGAGTCAGCACAAGCCCTGACTTTTTTGGGGGGCAAGACATCCCCCCTGCCCTTCCTGCCCCGTGTTATTTCTCCCCAGGCTCCCTCTTGTCTCACCCCCAGCTTCCCTGTCCCCTCAGCCCTGCAGAAGGTCCCCAGCTGCTCCAGCAGGAGCACAGACAGGCCCTGACAACTCCAGCAGGGTCTCCAGGATGCCATCCCAAAATGCCTCTTCCCAACTGAGCAGATTTAACCCTGTTCCTTCCCCTCCCTCTGCCCAGGAGCTTCTTCTCCTCCCAGAATCATCCCACTGCCAAGAGACCCAAACCCCATGGACAGAGCTCTGTGTGTGGCTCCACTGAACCCTCCTGGCCAAGAATGGCTCTGCCAGTCCCAGTAAGGACCATGGAAGTGGGCACAGGACACGTGGGCACGAGGCAAGGAGGGGGCAGAGAATCACAGGGTGTGCTGAGCTGGAAGGGACACACAAGGGTCATCCAGTCCAGCCCTCAGCCCTGCTCAGGACCATCCCCAAGAGTCACCCCCTGTGCCCCAGAGCATCACCCAAACCCTCCTGGAGCTCTGGCAGCCTTGGGGCCGTGCCCACTGCCCTGGGGAGCCTGGGCAGTGCCCCCCACCCTCTGGGGGAAGGACCTTTTGCTGAGATCCCACCTGACCCTGCCCTGGCACAGCCCCAGCCCTTCCCTGGGTGCTGTCCCTGTCCCCACAGAGCAGAGCTCAGTGCCTTCCCCTCCCAGGATTCTTCCAGCAGCCTCCCAGTACCACCCCAGGGATGAATCCATCCTCCCCAACCCCCTGCCCATCGGCATTCCCAGTTTTCCAGGTGCACTGGAATTCAGAACACGTTTTGTTTTCCCCACCAGATGCACCAAGTCAACTTTTTATCGCCCTTTTAGACAGAAAACTGAGGAGAAAGTGCATGAGCAAAGAAAGGACATGGAGAGAGGCCCCTTGACCCTGGATCTGTGTGGAATCACAGAACCATTTCGGCTGGCAAAGACCTCCAAGATCATCAATCCCATCCCAGGGCCCTGCGTGGCATTGATGGGGCTGCCATGGAAATTCCCCTGGGGGGGAATCAATGCCCGCCCTGCGCTTCCAGATGGAGCACAAAGAAGGTTCATCTCTCCAAGGACTCGGACCAAACACACAGCAAAGCTTCCAAAATCATTTCTGAAGCCCAGAGACTTCACCAGCTCGTTTTTAAACAGAAGAACATTCTCTTTCCATCTCTGCTGCTGCTGTCCATGTGCCCTCCAGTGTGACCAAAGGCACAGCTTTGTGCCCACAAACTTAACGTTCCTGGGAGAGGGTTGGACACAGCATCGTGATTTTAGAGCTCTGGGACCAGAGGGAGGTGTTTAGTGGAGAACTTCCATAGCCCAGGTCGCTCCAAACCCCCTCCAACCTGGCCTTGGGCACTGCCAGGGATGGATCCAGGGGCAGCCACAGCTTCTCTGGGCAATCCAGCCCAGCCCCTGCCCACCCTCCCAGCCACCAATCCCTTCCCAATGGCCCAGCCAGCCCTGCCCTCTGGCACTGGGAAGCCATTCCCTGTGTCCTGGCCCTCTGTCCCTTGGCCCCAGTCCCTCTCCAGCTCTCCCACCTGACAAACACCCCTGAAACCTGCCCTGGCAGCACCGCAGTCCATGGGACATCTGCATTTCCAGGCACTAATGAAGCTGCCTCATTAACCCACCCAAACACTGCAAAGACATCCCAGCCATGTCCTTTCCTGGGTGCTTTACAGTCAGTCACTTCTCATCGTGAAACAAATGCTGATATTTACAGTTTTCCACGTATTTTTTCACAGAATCCCAGAATGAACGTGGCAAAGCCCACCCAGCCCACAGAGCCCACCCTGTGCCCCATGCCCACCTTGAGAACTGAATGCCAGTCCTGCCTTGGGCACCTCCAGCCCTGGGCACNTTCGGCTGGCAAAGACCTCCAAGATCATCAATCCCATCCCAGGGCCCTGCGTGGCATTGATGGGGCTGCCATGGAAATTCCCCTGGGGGGGAATCAATGCCCGCCCTGCGCTTCCAGATGGAGCACAAAGAAGGTTCATCTCTCCAAGGACTCGGACCAAACACACAGCAAAGCTTCCAAAATCATTTCTGAAGCCCAGAGACTTCACCAGCTCGTTTTTAAACAGAAGAACATTCTCTTTCCATCTCTGCTGCTGCTGTCCATGTGCCCTCCAGTGTGACCAAAGGCACAGCTTTGTGCCCACAAACTTAACGTTCCTGGGAGAGGGTTGGACACAGCATCGTGATTTTAGAGCTCTGGGACCAGAGGGAGGTGTTTAGTGGAGAACTTCCATAGCCCAGGTCGCTCCAAACCCCCTCCAACCTGGCCTTGG
>WBMV01001841.1:87137-107938 GCA_013396655.1 Campylorhamphus procurvoides | reverse complement strand
TCTCAGATGGATGCCTCCTTCCAAGGGATCCATTGGAGACCGCCTGGGACCTCCAGAGAGTGCTGCTCAGGGAGAGCTGCTGGGGAGGACCAAAGAGCCACCTCAGCGTTTTCCCAGCCANGTTTTCCCAGCCACACTTCCACGAGATTCCCCTCCGTGCATCCCTCTCCAGGGCACCGGGCACTGAGGGGCTCCCTGAGCAGCCCTGGCTGGGGCAGACACAGCCCCCAGTGCTCTGGACACCGACGTGGGGGCCTTTGCCAGGGAAGGATCGTCTGCCAAGGCAGCAGGGAAGGGTGGGCAGCAGCTGGAAGGGTGGGCAGCAGCTCAGCCCCAACACTGGGAGCTCCCCCAGCCAGCCAGTCTGCTGCAGGGGATTGAGTAGGGTGGGCCTGGCACTTTTTGGGGCACACAGACACTGCACAGCTCTTGGGGATGCTCCCGAGCAGGGGAGGGCTCTGGGCTTCTTGAGAGGAGACCCACAGCCCAGAGAGCCTGCCCTGGGATTGCAGCCCTCCACAGCACAGGAGAGGAGGGGCTGCCCAAGCCTCTGTCTCAGCCTCTTTCCTCACCCTGGCCCTCAGAAGAGCAGACACCGGCCCTCTGGGTTCCACTCGAAGAGTCTCAGAGGACTTTCCTTTTCCTTTTCCCCTTTCCCTTTCCATTTCCCTTTTCCTTTCCATTTCGTCTTGCCCTTCTGGGCTGCATCCACATAGGGATGAGCAAAGCAGCAACCCGGACTGGGCTCTCCCCTCCAGATCCCACATCGACGTTCCTCCCTCTCTGCTGCTCCTTGAATCCTCTCCCACCCTCTCCCACGGCCGTGTCCTTCCCCCTCCCACCGCTCCCGCTCCCCCAGTCCTGCAGCAATGACCAAAGACGGGCAGAACAAACCACACAAGACCCAGTAGAAACCACGGGTATTTTATTTCAGACGGGCCACGGCGGCTCCGGTTCGAACGGGACCAGGGGGATGCGGCGCGCGTGGTCCCCCGAGCCCAGCTCCTCCTCCCGCACCCTGTGCGGCCACAGCGCCCCTTCCTGCCAGGGCCACTCCCTGTCCCACTCCTCCTGCACTCTCCGCACACGTCGCAGGGGCACGGGCGGGCTCTGCTCCCTGTCCCCGTCGGGGTATCTCCGGCGGCGGGCACCCCGTCCAGGATCCTCCTGCTCCTCCTGCTGCTGCTGCTGCCGCCGCTGCTGCCGCTGCCGCCAGCGCAGCACGAAGGGATGGAGGCGGCGGGGGCGGCCCCGAGGGGCCATCCTGGCCGGGCTGTGCTGGCCCCGCAGCGGGCGGATGGCCCCGATGGGCTCCTGGCACACGGGGCAGGTGGCAGCGCCCGCAGCCCGGGCCGGGGCGCACGAGTGGCAGAGGACGTGCCCGCAGGGCTCCAGGGCAGCGGGGCTGGCCAGGGCACCCCGGCACACCGGGCAGCTCCCGGCACCTCCCGGATCCTGCCCGGCCTCCTCCATCGCTGGGTCTGCTCAGCTGCTGCTGCTGCTGCTGCTGCTGCTGGGGGGGCCCGGGGGTGCTGCGGGCGGGACTCGAAGGCTGGGACCCCTCGGAGCCCCCTCGTCCACTCGGGACTCGGAGGCTCCTCGGTCGCTCTCTGCTCTCAGAGGTCCCCCAGTCTCTCTCTGCTCTCGAAGGCTCCTCGGTCGCTCTCTGACTCTCTGCTCTCGAAGGCTCCTCGCCCACGGGTCGCTCACAGCCGGGTGTGCTGTGGCAGCGCTCGACAGCTCAGGCACTGCCCACACACCTGGTCTGTGTGCCTCTCACCAGGCACCAGCACTGGCTTTTATACCCACCCGGGGCAGGTGGTGTCACAGAGCCATTGTGACCCTGGTGACAGCACACAGAGAGCGCCGAGGGGCACACTCAGGGGGGACTGACAACCCCACAGAGACGGGCTCTGTGACACAAAGCCCACCCGGCAACGGGCTGACCCCTCGGCGTTTCCCAGCTCCCTTCCAGGCAGTCCCTGCTGCTGCTGGTGGGGATGGTGCCAAGTGGCAACACTCCCAGAGTGGCTGGGGCTGGCAGGGACCTCTGGAGGTCACCTGGTAAAGCCTGTGTTGAAGAGTCTCTGCTGAAGACCAGCAGTGGTGCAAGTCCTTTGCCTCCCTCCCTGCTGAGGGGCTCAGTGACAGGTTTCCTGACAGTCAAAGGCTGGATCATGATTCCCAAGTTTCCCCACTGTTGGCTGCTTCTCTTCCATCTGCTGGCCCACAGTTGTCCCCCAAACTCTTGTGATATTCTGCATTGAGGCTCAGTAAGGTTTGGCCCTCCAGCACTGCATGAACTCCCTTCAAACTGCTGGACAGCACCCTCAAGAGTGGGACCTGCAACAGTTTCCTCTGTCTCACAACGAATTTAAGTCATTTCCTTGGATGGGCTCTGGAGTTTTCAGGCTCTGCCCCTGCAGTGCAAACCCATTCTGAACCTTCTGCTTCCCCAGTGTTATCCAGGCTGTCCAGGAGGCTGGGTCTCTAACCCAACGCCCACTAATGAACAGACACAAAGCCCCTCTGTAAGCACTGCCAAGCAGTGGGATGCACACCCCACCCTGCAATCACACCAAGGACACAGTCCTAAAAATAAAAGCTTTTTATTTATTTTTTTATATACCATTGCAGAAAGATCTGAATGACATTCTCAAGAGGATGGGCAGCTCCGGGGCCCAGGTGCAGGCAGGTGGCTCCAGGGTCTGCCCCGCCGTGCTCCCAAGCTGCCACTGCTCCTTGCCCTCACCCAGGACACACTCCTGGTGTCAGGGTGTCACCTTCTTGTAGGTGATGTGGAGGTGCTGCGTCATGGGCTGCGTAGTGGTTGCCATTGAGACAGTTTGTTCGAGTTTCCCATCGGAATTGAGCCTGAATTTTCTGGTAATCTAAACCGGGGGGGTAAGAAAAGAAATAAGGAAATGAAGCAAACAGCATCCATGGGTTAAATCCCTTACCTGTGCTTTCCACCTTCCCTTTGCCATCCCTGTGCCTGCAGGACTGAGGAAGGATATTCTCACTATAGCAGGTGAGTTAACAAGGAGTTTTCTCTCCTGAAGAGAGCACCCTTCTCCACAATGCCAGCTCCAAGCCCATCATCCATGGAGCAGCAAGGCAGGGTCCTGGCTCTACAACTGACAGCACCTCAGTACAGACAGCCCTCTGTCCACCACATCCCTCACCAGACAAGTGGCTCCCAGCTGGCAGCTCAGGGACATGGGTGAGGCATCATCATTCACCAAGGCAGCCTTCCAAACCACTGGGGCTCTCTGGAGGTCCCCACACTGTCCAGAGTTCAGGTGGGACATCACTCCACAGGCAGATCAGAGCCTGCTGAGCCCTCAGCCTGCACCTGTAGCCAGGAAGGGGTTCAGCCCTGGGAAGGAGAGAATAGCACTGCCATCCATTGGGAGGGCTCAGCAGGTGACATTGTCCCCATCTCTGCACCCAGGCAGGCTGTGAGCCTGTCTGTGCTGCACCAACCTCCAGAGAGGCAATCTGGGGTTGCCTTGTGGAGCTGCACCACTCAGGACCTGTGCAAGCAGATGCCTGAAGCCAGGCAGCCTCCAAACTGGAGGAGGGAGCAGCTAAGTGTCCAGTGTTCAGCACAGGTTGTAGGGCTGCTCTGAGCCATTGTCAAAACAAAGAAGGGGGACCATCCTTTTTGAATCTCAGGTGCTGTTTCAGAAGGATGAGAGTGTCACCCCAGCTGCCTGGCCCAGCAGCAGAATGGCCATGGCACAACGGGGGTGACACCAGGGCATGGCAGCTGCAAGCACAACTCATGCAGTCACTTCAAATGGCCCTGTTCAGGAATTCCTAAAATACAGAGGTTGTTCCAAACTCATTCATTGCCTTGAAGTCACTCAAGGGCACTGAGTCCAGGAGCTATTGCCAGTCTGTGTGCTCCATCCTCTCTGTTAACAGACCCACTGCTATGCCCACAGTGGGGCCTTAATGCCCATATCCAACACATCCTTCTTCTGGAAGCAGAGCTACACAGGGTGTGGAGGACACCCCACCACCACCATCCACAGGGGCAACAACAGCAGGAACATGGTCACACACAAATGATGTTTGGATTCCTATTTGCTGAACTGATGAGGCTCTCTTTGTAATGCACCAGTGCTCTTCAAATTCCCTAAGCAGGAAAAGGCACTTAAAAGAATACAAAAGTCACTCATCTTCAGGATGTGTGACCTGAGCTCACGGTCCCTGAACAGCCTTTTTGAATGAACCACTGCAGGTCAAGCAAAGTCTAAATGCCAAAAAGAGGAAATAAAAGGAACTGGTCAAAAAAGAAGAGAGATTTTTGTCTTGAAGGCAAGCTTTAGGTGGAGGCTGGCTGGTGGAAAAGTGTGAGGGCAAGCTCTGTGTGCACCTGAAATGCACAGGGAGCCTGTAACTTCCCACACAGGAGAGGAAACATGAAGGACTGGGAAAACAGACATGGGAAATGGCTGAATTCAAGGGAAGTGATGTCCCCTGCTCTTCCCTCATCCACAAATCCAGTCCTTTCATCAGAGAAGTCAATCAGGTTAGCCAGGAACTGTTCACCAGCGTGAAACCACACTGCCTGTCTGTGGTGACACTGAGCTTCTCCTCCAGCTGTGCCCAGATCTCCAGAGGATGAAGGGAGGCCGACCAGCTGGACCTCTCCAGGGTGACCTTCAGGCTGTACCCCTTCCAGCTGTGTCAACAAACCCCTGCTACACACCCAAAACAAGTCAAAACCCCCAAAAAGGCAAGCCCCTGAAAGCAGCCAACCAAGGCTGGAGGTGACAGCAAGTGCCAGCCCTGCCCTGCAGCCACAGATGGGAAAGGAGCCCGAGCAAGGTGTGACTGCTCTGAAAAACAAGTGAGGAAGATCTGCAGGTGTTCCTAAAACAACCTGAGGAGGCCCAACACCTTATGTGTGCACCCTCATACTGCAATCAAACCAGAAAGCCAGCATTAAGAACTAGTCTCACTGCCACAGAAGGGTATTTAGACAAGAATTTCCTAGTCTCCTCCCTAAGGACTCACTGTGACCACTGCTGGAGACATGATTCTGGGTTGGCTGGTCTGATCCAGCCCATCAGTTCTTATCTTAACAATCCCTCTGGGTCTCATAATGTACAAAATACCTTCTGAAGGCTGTTACAGAAAGGATAAGCCAGGACGCCATGCCGTATTTCCAAGAACTCCTGATGGCATTCTGTAATTAAAGCATGCTAATTAACCTATCCTCTCAGCTAGACTCCTCCTGGGGCGAGCAATGCTACGGGAATTGCTCACTGTGAATGCACTCACCTGCTCCACGTGGGGCTTCTTGGCAAAGGAGATCCTGGCTATGGAGTGAGAAGCTATAGAGAGCTCTTGTCCATTCACCTCCCCTTCCTCCACCTCCACCAGACCTAGGGAGAAGCAAGAGCATACATATTATTAGGCTACAAAGGTGATTTTAACTTTTTTATTTGTACAAACTATTATTGTGGCCTTTCAGTACTTAAAGGGGGCTTATAAAGAAGAGGAAGAAGGACTTTTGTGATTCTGTGACTTTTTACACAGGCAGAGGGGGATAGGACAAGGAGAGCAATTTTAATCTGAACGAGGAGAGATTTAGATGGGGTATTGGGAAGAAATTCCTGTGAGGATGGGGAGGCCCTGGCACAGGTTGCCAAGAGAAGTCATGGCTGCTTCATCCCTGGAAGTGTCTAAGGGCAGATTGGACAGGGCTTGGAGCAACCTGGGCTCGTGGAAGGTGTCCCTGCCCATGGCAGGGGGGTGGAACTGGGTGAGTTTTAATGTCCTTTCCAACCCAAACCATCCCATGATCTATTAGGCTACATAACAGACTGTCACTCTCCCTGTAGAATGGTTTTATTTGCCCAAGCACTATTGACAATTGCAAATCCACACCATGTCAGACATGGAAAGCTGTTCAGAAGAATTCAGCCAGACTTACTCATACTGTGTGGGACGAGCACCACATGGCAACTGGCACTCTTCCCTTCAGCACCTGCCATTTGAGATGCAAATTTAAGTCTCAACTGGGGTTTAACACTTTCACTTATAATAATTAGATGTGGGTCTCTCCCATTGACTCCCTGCAAGGTGTGTAAGATCCACTGTGGGCCCAATGTCAAAGAGCAGCAAAGTCCACAGGGAACATTAATGAAATAAAAACTTTCTGAAAAAGTGATGAAAAGGCATGGCAGGGTAAGGGCCTCTTCTTTTCCCCAGCGTGGTGCCAGGTGTGTACCTGTGTTCTGGGCACTGATGAAGGCCACCTTATTAGTGTCAGGCTTGAGGCGGATGAACCCACATTCCCGGTGCATGGGCTTCCTGGTGTCTGGATGGAAGGCGTTGAACCTGAGGGCAAACAGGGGCACAAAAGCTCATTTGTTTTACACTGAAAAGACACTCCTTGGCCTGGTTTCCCCTTATTTAACCACATGAGTGCCTGCAGTATTCTTTGAAGAATAAAAGACTTTCACAGCTGGGAGATAGAAACCTGGAAAAATATGGTTACTTTACAGGCACGGCTATTTCTTAGAGCTGGAGTTGGTTATTTAAGTTCAAGCTCCAGATTTCCCCCAGCTCCTGGACCTTTTTAAGAGCTAGCTCAGAAACCCCTCAGGAACTCAGACATTTCACAGATGCTGAAGCCACACTCTGTCTCAAATACTTCCTTTTCTCAAGTAAGAATCTCAAATTGCAGTATCATCTTTAGCTTTTACACCTGGCAAGTTGTTTTTTTCTGTATATTCCTTGCTGCAGGCAGCAAGAGAACAGACATATTTCTCCCATCACCCCCTTCAAAAAGATAAACTCAGCTCAGATTCTTATTTCCTCTTCAGGAGGCCTTAAGAACTGTAGGTTTGGTCACCCATAATGTGGGTCATTATATGTATCACGTGTGTTCATCTATTACATTAGCTGGAACTATTATTTATTAAAGCAGCTCTGAGGGCTGAAAAGTCCCAAGCAAGAGTTCCCTACATGAAATAAAACCCACTGAATCACACAGAGCCAAGATTCCTAAAGGATCAGCAGCACAAGGTGCAGCACATGGCACCTCTACACCCCCCAGAAACCCACTGGCTTCAGAGAACTGGAGACAAGGAAGGGGGAGCACAGCTAAAGGGAGAATGAGGAAGAGTCTGGATGCACTGCAGCTGCTTCTGGCTGCCCTGTGGGTACAAATACACAAATTACTCCTCCTATTTGGTTTTGTCTCAAAGGAGAAACAAAGTTAAGTCAGGCTTTTTTTAGGGCTTGGAGGATTCAAGGGATACATGGGCTCTCTTGTAACAGTCATGCAGCACTGCTCCAGGAGCCAGGAGCTCTGTCCTCCTGCCTGTTTTCCTGACGCCTCCCAGAGCTCAGCAGCTCCCAGCCGTGTAACGCCTCGGCACAAAGAAAAGGACAAAAACCCCCAGGTGACTCAAATCAGCAAGTGTACACAAGCTGGAGAGGGAGGTGCAACCAGAGCATGACTGTCAGGGCTTTGTCTCTTTTGGAAAATGTGCTAAAACTGTCACAGGCTGAGCTGGCAGCTCCATCACACTCCAGGAACACAGGGCACCTCTCACAGAGCACTTCCATCTTGTAATTATTCTCTCTTTCGTTTTCAAAGCAACACACTTTCCAACTCAGCTCTCCCAAAAGAGCACCAGAGCAGCAGCTGAGATGTCACTTCTCTCTCTCTGGATTTCTTTTGACTTCTCTTGGAACAATCACTTGCAGCCACAGCAGCTAAACTACCTGCCTCCCATCCCATGTGGTCTGATTCTTGTCAGACTGTCACACTGGTGAAGGCTGTGGACCACAGTTAAAATGGACAGACTTGGCAGCCATGCCACAGCTCCCTCATTTACTGTATCTCTAAGTGGGAGTTTCACAAAGAATGCCAATCAATCACAAGTCTTTAAGGAAAATGAAAGTCAGACAGTGCAGTATTTCATCTGGTCACTGGAAATTTGTGTACTTAGCCATGGGCAAAGCAACACAACCACCAGATTCCCCTGGAGCCATGGCTGCTGCACCCCAACAGCTGCTGCCAACACAGACTTACGAGAAGTTGAGCATGGGCTGCCCCACGTGAGAGATGTGCACTTCTTCCAGGTACTGGAAGGGCTTCATTGTAGGGAAGGTGCCATCCCCTGGTGGGTCTGAGAGCCAGGTGCCCAGCATCCAGGACAGGGGTTCCATCACAGGGTTCAGCTGGGGAGTCTCTGTGGGGGAAGAAGACAGAAAGGAGAAAGAACACTCAGGGATCTGTGCTCTGCAGCTTGCTGTGACAGCTGCCTGCAGGGGAACACAAAGCACCTCAGCAATGGACCAGCACTCAGCAAGGCTTTTCTCCAGAGCAGCACCAGCTCCAAGGCGTGTGGGGAGATGGGGAACAATGAACAGGCATGGAAATTGGGTCTGTTTCCAAACCTGCTCCTGGTCTTACATAGAACACTCTTCCAGGTGGTCCATTTCTGACTCCTCTCTGTAGCTTGATCTGAAGGGAAAGCCCCCTTCTCCCATTTACATGCAAGGAAGAAGAAGACTGAAATCTGTAAAGATTCTGTACACCTTCTTTACATTTCTGTAAAGAAAAATCACTAAATGCTAACAAAATCTCTAATGCTCTGGATAGATCTTTCTCAAGCACTGAGTGCATACCCTTCCTGTTTGTTTCAGGGACCAAGGAAACGAGTGCTCACTTCACAGGAAAATTGGGCTGTGTACATATTTAAGATCATAATTTGGCTATAATTTTTTTTAGAGAGATTAACAGTGACCTGAACTTATACAAAGAGACAGGCAGGGATCATTCAGAAGTGGTTCTGCTTAGGTTCTGGACTAAGTGAAACATTTTCAAAACACTGGGGTGCCTTTAAGCTAAAGAGTAAATGCAAGAGAAAGAGACTTCCCTTTGACACTGCATTTATTAAGAAGCAACCAAGGTCTGTTTCATAGTCAAAACTTCTCTAACAAATCATTTTAGGAGAGCTTTGATAAACACCACCTTAGCATTTTGCTTTCAGAGGTGGTGACCTGAAAAAAATTAATCAGAGAAACGGAGCCAGACAATTTAAGGCCAGAAGAGCAGGTCCAGTAAAGTGTAAGTAGGGAGAGTGAGATGACACCCATAGGATCTTGGGAAAGACTGATTCCCATACAAATGTGGTGCCCACTACTCTAGTATTAGTCTGTTATGCAGACAAATATGACCAAAGTAGGCTTAAAGCAGGTCCTCTTCCCCCTCATAGGATAAATGTTTGGTACTGGCAAGGTGGGAGCTCCAGGGCTGTTTTCCACACCCAGTGAGATCACTAAATACAAGAAGCAGCTGCCTGTCTGGCTGATCTGAAAGGCTGCAGGGAGAAATGAGGACCTATAAAGGTGATGTTGTGGTCAAAATTTGCTTGATCAGTCTGAGTTTCACTGTACTCTGTACCAAATGTCAGTCTTAAAAGATTGGGCAAGGAGGAAGAACAAACAGTCCACACCTGCAATGTCAATGGAGGAGGAACAGAAGCTTTTTAGGGTAAAAGAAACCACTTTTGGGACTCATTTTCCCACAGACAGCAGGTTTGGAAAGCCAGCCTGCATGTCAGCAAGGTGCTGTTAACTACTCTGCTTTACCCTGAAGTGTTTTGCAAGTGAAGTGACATGAGAAAACACGAGATCTCACCAGGAAATATGTGATAAAAGTCTAAGGCACCAGAGCCAAGCTCTGCAGAGTGTCCTACCAAGCTGTGTGTTCCCCACCAGCTTCTCCAGGAGCTGGCAAGGGGTTCCCACCACCCCAGTGACACAGCAGTGTCAGTGTACTGGACAGTATTCCATTGTACTCCCTTGTGCACTTCCATGTGGAGAACACACAGTTCTGTGGGTAAGGAGCCTTCCACTCCCCCATCCCACTGCTGTTTGCCCTTCACTCCCCACTGCACACACTGCACTTTTCCCAAGGTTTTTGCAGGCTCAACTCCCACCGTGGAAGCAAAGAGCAAACCTTTGGGAAGGCTGGAAGAGCCTGCAGCCTGGACTGCTGCTGCCCTCTCCTGGGTCAGCATCCCAGGAGCAGGATGCTTTCTGCTTGCAGCATTTCAGGAAAAAGCACCAAAATGACAGAGGAAAGGAATGGCTTTAGCTGTTCCCACTCTTTAGACTCGGCTATAAACCAAGAGAAGGCAACTGCTCCTTTCCAGCACCCCCACCTTGACCTCACTGCCTTACTGTGCAGTGTCCAGCCTGTCTGGAGGTGTCCGACTGGGCAAGCTGGTCTCACTTCCACAGAGCTGGAATTCCAGCCAGCTGAAAAGCGAGGATGTAACTGTACATCCTAAGTTTACGGCACCTGGGCAAACAACATGGCCAAATGACCATTATTACTTTTCCAAACTACCTGGAGTTTTTTAGTCCTCATTTCACTTGGAAATGCCAACAGCAGCAGAAGTGTTGGTGGGAATCAGGATCAGAGACTCACTGAAGTGCAGAGAAATAAAGACATCCTGAAGTCCACACAGTGCTGTTCTTACCTTAAGTGTTGGTCTCTGACTGCTGGACTAAGTTCTTTTTCCTCCCTGGCAGCCTTCTGTGTCAGAGGGAGAGTGGAAAAGCAAGAGGGGAGCCAGACAGGAGAAAGTCTGATTGAGTCCATCCCAAAAAAATTAGGCATTTCAAAAGAAATTTGCTTTTTATGTCGTGTTGGGGCAGGTAAATGCAAGACCATTGTAGCAACAAAAAGTTATTTGCTGAGCTGCTTTGTTTCAATTAACAGGTTTACAGATGCAGTCACTACCAAGAGAAACTTCTCTGACAATGATGAAGGAGCCTGTATGTCCCATTTTAAAGCTCTGAACTCCTGGCCCATCACTTTTGCAAACAACCTGCTGCTGTGGCTTAAAAATTAAGCATGTGGTGATATCCAGAATACAAACCACGTCTGAGAATTTGCAGAGCAAGAGACCCTGGTCACCCTTCTGTGTGCTTCAAGTTTCACACTCAGGTGGGTTTCTCATAGTGCTGGTTCTCCTGCATCCACATGCACAGTTCCTCTTTTACCTAAGAACAGGAGAGACCCCACTGCAGCCTTTTTCTTAACAAGGACACTCCAGGTGTCACCTTCCCCTACCAGATTACACACTTCCTTAAATCCAGCATCTCCAAGAGCCCTGGTCCTCTTGATATAGGGGACTAACACTTAAAGGGGACTGAAATAAGGTATCAATAACTGATATAAAGAACTAACACTTAAAGAGAACTGATACAAGGTATCAATAGGGAACTGATACTGAGAGGGTTAATAGAAATAATTATAGGGGCTTTTGCTAAAGTCTGCAAAGATAGACTGCATGGTTAAGGTCTTAATTAGCTACAAACATAAAAGCAAGAAATATATGATGGCTGCTATCAGTACCTGGCCTTGAGGTGCCTAAATTAGAATGGACACCATATGCAACTAAAGATAAATCAGGAAATATGCCAAGAAAATAAGATAACTATAGAAGTTTGCTCATTAGACCAGTTCAAGTTGCCAACAAAACTGGTTTAAGCTGCTTTTTGAGCCAAGGGGAAAAGGACACAGTGAGGAAACCCACGATCTTCATCCCCAAGACCCCCAAAGACCCTGGCCTAGGAAAAATGGGAACCAGTGCCCAAACTGAGATGGGAGGAGCACAGGGCGGAGAAAATGGAAATTATTTCTTGGAACTGATTAGAATAAGCCTGCCCATTCTGATAAAATAATGTATATGTATAAAGAAATAGTGAATATGTATGTTTTAACTGTATTTAAACAGACCTGTGACCACAGANAGATGGGAGGAGCACAGGGTGGAGAAAATGGAAATTATTTCTCAGAACTGATTAGAATAAACCTGCCCATTCTGATAAAATAACGCATATGTATAAAGAAACAGTGAATATGCATGTTGTAACTGTATTTAAACAGACCTGTGAGCACAGACAAGTGTGCATGTCTTTGGTGGAGCAATCCCCCATGCACCCAGCGCTGAATAAACATACTTTCTCTACAACTACCCAGTTGTGGGGTCTTTCCCACACGTCACTCTACAACCTGGCCTATGGAAGGTGTCCCTGTCCACAGCAGGGCATTGGAATGAAATGAGCTTCAAGGTCCCTTTCCACACAAACCATCCTGTGACTCTCTGAAATCCCACTGAAATCAGCCACGATGCTCACATGCTGCAGCAGCTTGGGAGACAAAAACACAGGCCCATAAGCAACTTGATCACCCTGATCTCCTCCCTTCAGGAAGCCACTCACACCAAAACTGCCATGCCCGGGCCCTGAGCACACAATTCGTCTCAGTTTCACCACCTGACCCCCCTCCAAACTTGCAGACAGACTGTTTCCACATCTCTCCCTTCACGAAGGGTTTAGAAGTCAAATCCCACCCCCCAGTGTAACACAGTCAGACTGCCAGCAGCTGTCCAGGCTTTGCAACAGGAGACAGCGTGCTCTGCTCTCCCTGCCGTGAGACAAACCAGACAGAGTGGCTGGACAGCCCCCTCGGGCCACGGCTGCACAGCCAGCGTGGCTCTCAAGTGGGATCCCTGGCACACAAAGCTATGCTGGCACAAATTCCCACACAGCTTTATCAGCAAAGCCACGGGGAGCAGCCAGCTGGCTGTTAACAAGGCAGCTAACCTACTCCCCTGAGCTGGGGAATACTTGCTGCACGAAACTGGAGAACAAAAAAAACAGACAAACAACAAAAAATACAAACCCCAAGCAAAACTCAAACTAACTCACACAGTCTTCAAAGTACAAGATCTGCAGCAACAGCTTGGCAGCCTCCTGCAATTCTTCCTTCAGCTGGGTGGCACACTGGGTCTAACTCACCATCATCAAGGCTCTGGTGACTGAGGAGCAGCCTCGTTCAGCACACTCTGCCCACATTTAAGTACAGAAGGTGGTTTTGTACTCTGCTGCTCGTCCGTGAGAGTTGCAACCCTTCATGCATTCTGCTGATGCTCTCCCCAGCAAACAGGGGAAACATTCCTGGCACAGACACACTGACTCCATCACAGAATATGCTGAGTTAGAAGGGATCTGTCAGGACCATCGAGTCCAACTGCTGGCCCTGTGAAGGACACCTAAGAATGACACCACGTGCCTGAGAATGTCCAAATGCTTCTGGAACTCAGACACATTTGGTGCTCTGACCACTGCCCTGGGGAGCCTGTTCCAGTGCCTGACAGCCCTTTAGGGGAGGAACCTTTTCCTGAGATCCAACCTAAACCTCCCCTGACTCAGCTCCATGCTGATTCCTTGAGTGCTGTCACTGGTCACAGAGCAGAGATCAGCACTGCCCTGAGCTGCCCCTTGGAAGGATGCTGAAGACCACAATGAGGTCTCCCTTCAGCCTCCCTTCTCCAGGCTGTACTGACCAAGTGACCTCAGCTGTTCCTCACAAGGCTTCCCCTCCAGACCCTTCACCATCCTCACAGCCCTCCTTTGGGTGCTCTCTAGTAGCTTCATGTCTTTTTTGCATTGTGGTGCCCAAAACTGCCCCCACAACTCGAGGGGGTTGAACCTGCCCCAGTGCAGAGCAGAGTGGGACAATCCCCTCCCTGCCCTGATGCCCCCCAGGCCAGGGATGTCCCTCCTGGCTCCAGGGCACTGCTGACTCATGGCCAACTGGCCACAGACCAGGACCCCAAGGGCCCTTGCAGCAGCTGCTCTGCAGCATCTCATTCCCCAGTCTGTCTGTACACCCAGGGTTGCCCCATCCCAGATGCAGAATCCAGCACTTGGTGATTGCCCATCTTTCTAATCTGTTCAAGTCCCTCTGCAGGGCCTCTTTCCATGATTTTACCAGGCACTGAAACCAGGCTGACAGGCCCGTAGTGTTCAGGGTACTCCTTCTTGCCCTTCTTGAAAATGGGGACAGCATTTGCCAGCTTCCAGTCAGCTGGGACCTCCCCAGATTCCCAAGACCACCCAAAAATGATCCAGAGAGGATTTGCAATGACATCAGCTTTCAAGTGTGGTCCATTGTAGCCAACACCTAATGAAGCAGATTGAGGGATCCCATTGGTGCTGGGTTCCTCAAGTTCTGGCTACCATCACTGGCGAGCCTGGTTTTGCCCCTTCCCCCTTCCAAGCTGGTTTAAAGCTCTGTCAATGTGCCCCACTGGCTCCTGTGTTAGAACTCCTTTTCTCCTCTGAAAAAGGAGGATCCTGTCAGGTAGACCAGGTGATCAATGGACCAGGTGTTGTACAGACCATCCCACCTCTGCTCTGAAAGCTGAGAATGTGGTTATATTCACAGTTTTTCATGTTACAGCCTCATAGCCAGGCACGAATATGTTATTGCCTCTGTGGTAAGTGCTCCAGTGCTGTAGTCAGTGTCAGAGCTCTGCATTGCAAAATACAGAGAAAACATCGTTAAAATCACACCCTGTTATGAGAAACCCAAAGTCCCTACCTGAGCTCACCTCAGCCTGTTTGACTTTCTCTCGAGTTTGCCTTAGTTAGCTGTTTCATTGCTTCCTAGCTGCAAGCTGGGGTTTTGTTGTGAGTCACTGCCCACTCGCTGCAGAATTAAATGCTTAATGCACAAACTCTATAGGCTATTAGGGGAAAAAAACTGGAAAAAACAAGATCATTCCACTGGAAAAAAAATAACCCAAAACAACAGCAGAGCAAAAAGTCTTGTTTCCTCCCTTCCCACTGTCCTTTTCTCCAAGGGGGAGGTTGAAGAGCCATCCCCTTCAGCCAAGGGCCAGACCTGGTTTGCCTGCAGACTGCTTGCTCCCATGTGGAGCTCCAAGCAGTTCACCTCCCACCCACCTTCTCAGGCCACAGGTGTTGGGAAGTCTCACACAGCCTCTCTAAGGACACCTTCTGCCACGGATTCAGCCCCACTCTTAACCTATGCACACATATTCCAACTCCTTATCTTGCTCTCAGCTTACTTTATAGCTCCCTTGTTCTCTGTAACATCCACCCTATGGACTGACCTTCTACCCTGGCTGCTCCCAGCCCACACAAGGCACAAAACCTCCACAAGCAGTACCCACTGCCTCAGAATAAAAACACTTTTCTTCCATATTCTAGCTCTAAGTTGACATGTGGCTGCCAGGTTAGCCCTGGTAGAGGCCNTTCCCAGCCCACACAAGGCACAAAACCTCCGCAAGCAGCACCCACTGTCTCAGAATAAAAACTTTTCTTCCAAATTCTAGCTCAAAGTTGACATGTGGCTACCAGGTTAGCAATGCCTGCCCTGGTAGAGGCAATTTCTCTGACAGCATATCCCTGTGACCCATCAGACACATTTAAATTCCAAGCTGAACTGGACCATTGCTGCTCCAGTGCTGCTCAGACAGGTGAAGGCACAGCACCTCCATCCATGCACAACTCCACTCCTCAACACCACTGAGGAATGGGATTTTGGTATTTGTTTTCTGAAATGCGAATGAAAACCTGTTGTCAGCTCGATGGGAATCACCCCCTCAGGCCCCACAGACCAGGCACCAGGACTCCCCCTGGGCACAAAACCACACATTTAATGTTCCAGTCCTTCTGCTTGTCCCCAAGGTTCACCAACTGTGCTTCATTTGCATGTAAAAAGTACTACAAACAACCCAATTTCTACACTGGCTCCGTACAAATATTCAAAGACAAATCCAAGCTGAAAGGAATTGATTCCCCCCCAATTCCTAGCAAAATTCTAAGCATTTTTCACACAGACTCATTGTGCCAACTCTCCTGCCTTTAATATGACCTTCATGAAAGCAGACATGCAGCATGGAAGAGGCCCCACATATGCCCAAGCAGCTGAATTCTAAGAGCTTTACCTCTCTGATGAGCACAGACACCCCAATCCCATGGCATCATACCTGTGTTTGCTCCATGCCCAGCCATATTTGGAGATATTTCGCTATTTGCTCTATCTTATCCCCCCCTCTGCCCCCAGAAAGTGTTTTGGCGCAGGGTGGTAAGATGGGTAGGAGGGAAATGATCTCATGCTTGGGTAAGAACGATCCCACTGCCTGCTGGGAGACGTAGTTTTAGAAACACACCAAACTGGAGCACGCCAAGAGGGGATGCTGAGGAAGGAGCACCTCGGATCTCCTGTCCATGTGAGGACACAGATGGAGCAGAGCTGTGAGACCTTCACACAGAACAAGACGGTCAGACAGCCCTTGTGTAGCAGAGTTCAGTGCTGACAGAATAGCCTTCCCTTCCCTAGGACACTGGGTCCCTATTGCTCTCCCTAATTTCTCCCAGTGCATCCTGTTGCTCTCCAAGCTGCACCCAGGCCCATCCTGCCCGGTGCACTGTGCCTGACTGTGCTCCTCTGCTGACACCATTCACCAGCCTCCAATCCACACACCTCAGAAGCAGCCCAGGAAACAGAGGGAAACATTTTCCTACCAAACAAGCAACTAAATTCAAAGTTTAGATGGAAAGGGCCACTGTGGCAGCCATGATGTGCAGGAAACAGCCTGGGGCTTCTCCTGAAAGCAGCCAGTGGATCTCTCTGGTAAGACAGGTTGGGAAACACACATTGTGACAGCTGGAACATGCTGGGAGCCACTCAGCCAGTCTGAGTCACCCAGCCCCAAGCGTGGCTGGCAGGGACTGCTGTGCAGCAATCCTGCAGAAACCTGCTCTTCCCAGCCTGCTGTAGCTTGGATACAGCCAGCAGAAATTTATGTGTCTCATTAGAGCAAAGTATGTGTGAGAACCAGCACCAAAAGGAACTTCTGCTTAGTGGGTGTGGGCCTAAAGCCTGTTTTTGTGCTCAGAATCTTGTGGAAGCAGCTGAACATCAAGGCAGCAGCAAGAGAGGTCCTGCAGCACATGGAGCTGGGAGGCAGGCAGGGAACAACCTGCATGGTCAGCCCAGTGAGGTGCTTCACTTCCACTGCCCATCTTCAACACACTGCTTTCAGCAGGAAGAAAATATGCACGGTCAGGTTCAGAGCAAAAACCATCACCTCAACAGCACACCAGATGATTTGGGACAACTGAAATGGAGCTACTAACAAAGATTATAATTATTATTAACCCAATCTGTTACCTGACTGTATTTTTATGAGTAGCAAAAAGCCTTGTATTACAGCAAAACTCAGTGCCTGGGTATGAACCAGGCTCTGCCCAGCAGCATTCAGCTGCACCTCAGCTATTTTCACTGCCATAAACCATGACTGTGACCACACAGAAAGCAGTGCAAGAAAAAAGAGCACCAAGATTAAGTTCAAAAAGAGAAAAAAAAAAAGGCCAGTCAACCACCATCAAATGCTTTAAAAAAGTACCCATCCAAATGGCTCCATATGAACTTCCTATCACACCACACTACAATCACCAAAATGGTTCATTTTCACTCACTGATCTCCACTTTACTTGATGAGAGATGGCAGAAGAGGTAAGGAATTGGCCAATTCATTTAAAAAAAAATGACATTTTCCCTTAGAAAACAGAACATGCAACCCATATATTAAGAATGTCTTCTAAAAGAGCATAAAACTCTAAGTTCTCAAAGACATGTATAATAAGAACATCAGTCTTGGGAAAGAGGAGAAAAATCTCACTACTCACCAGAATAAAGAAAAACATCCTTAAAAACACCCTTTCTGCAATTAGTGTCTCATTGATTGACAATATTCCAACAGTTAGACACCCTTTTTCATATATATATAAATGTATAAATATGAACAAAGCTAGACATCATTTTCCATATCTATAAATATGTACAGACAACAACTGTGGAACCCTAAAAATTGTATTTGGTTCTTTCCTTTAGTTTGACACCAAAACAATACAAAAACACAGACCAAAAGGTACAAACAAGACTATGCTGATTTCCTACATGGGAAAAAAACCCCTTGTTTTCCCCCCTCTCCTCAAATCAAAATGTGAGTTTTCCCATACTTTGAAAAATTAGATACATGTGGGAAAAGTAGCTCTGGGGGTCGACCTTGGCAGATTTTGTCAGGGTCTACTTTCTTACACTTCACTGAGGGAGTTGGCCATGCTGTAACAGCCTGGAGGATGTGCCTGTCTGTGCTGACATGTCCAGTGGCTCCAGAAGCAGCCATGAAGTTTTTCCCTAAAGAAGAGGCAAGAATTAACCACCAGGGGATACCCAACCCTCCATGGGTGATGACTTCTCTAAGGAAGACCCACGTCACGAATCCTTCAAGAGGCACCCCAGTGGTTTCTCAGCAGCCACACAAACACCAAACATCATTAGATGGTCCTAAAACCTCACCCCAAATAGTACCTTGCAACCAGAGTCACTGGGCAGAAGTTGTACCTTAAAAGATGCTTTTCCTTGCAAGAGAAAAGGTTATGGCCCAATTTGACTTCTACCCAGCAAACCTTTTACACGACCTCATCCCTCACAGTTTCCCTGTGCTTTCAGGTATTTAATTTTTGGGGTTTTTAATTGATAGAGAAGTCACTCTCCATCGCTCCCCATTTCATTCTCAATTTCCTGACTTCTTCTGCCTGCCAGAGGAGGAATTGCTCAAAGTAAACACACATTTGCTCACAAATTGTGACCTCACTGTGTGTCACAACACTGTCATATTGGATACTTCCCACCTTGCTTATATTTCCTGTATCCCAAGTCCTGAGTGCAGTATATGCAATCCAAGATCAGAATTACTTCTTGCCTCACTGGAGAAGATGACAACAGCTTTCCCAGCTACCTGCTGCCATGACAGCTCACTAACACACTCCTGGAAAAAATAAATCACCAGCATGCTCCAAAGGAAGAAGGCAAATCCTAACAGGTGCCACTGAGTTACAAACAAGTTAAAATAATACAGGAAGAAAAAAACCCCACAAATTCATCAAAAGAGTTGTCTGCAACACCTCAACCTAACTTCCCACTCCACACCTTGGAAAGGTTTGGCATATAGCAACTAACTTAGGTGTCCCCAAGAGGAATTCTTGCACTGTATCTGTTGGTCTAACACAAGCTACCACTTCTCCTTCCCAAAATATCCCTTTCTCATACCTTTTCCCCATCACACCTGTACAACTTCCAACTTTAGGAGCCTCTAAGGGCACGCAGCATTCTGCCTCAGCACAGCACCCCTGGCAATACTGACCACAGTCCTGGGACAGCAGGCTGTTCAAGTAAGGGAAACTGATCCGCTTCAGCTCGTCCAGCTTCTCCTTCAGCTTCCTGACCTGGCTGTCGGAGCGGCTGATCCTCTGCCTCAGGAGCTTCAGCTCGCCGTTCTTCTTCTCCACCTGCTCCCGCAAGCAGCACACCTGGCTCTTGCTCTGCCGGGAGGAGAAACAGTACGAGTGCAGGGAGTCGATGAGCTTGCAGGCCCCCGAGGCCGACATGATGACCTCGTTGATGGACATGGGGTTGGCATCCGTGTCGCCCTTGTGCCCCACCACGGCCTCGGCAGCCGGGCGGGGGGTCAGGTCAGCAGGGGACGCTGACAGGCCCTGCGAGGGTTTCTGGGGGGTCGCCGTGAGGGATGAGGTTGGGGAAACTCCTGCCCCGGCCTTATGGTGTCCCAGGAGATGGCTGCTGCAGCTCGGTTCCACGTCTCTCTTTGGCCTTTTCCTCTCCAGCTGCTCTTTGGGGAGAGACGGCCTCTCCCTGGCGTGCTTGGAGGAAAAGCTGTACGAGTGGAGGGAGCCGATGAACTTGCAAGCACCAGAGGCAGGAGGGGTGAAGTCGTCCACCGACACGCCGCTCCTCTCTCCCACCCAGCTCCCCGCCCAGCTGCCCCTGGGACAGTCCTCCTCCACAGGAGACCTCTCAGCCTTCTTCTGAGCTCCAGGCTTTGCACCCAAATGATCCCCTAACGTCCTTCTCCGAGGGCCGTCCAGCTGGCTGCGGAGGGCCTCCTTTTCCTCCGACATCGACCCCATCTCCACTTGCAGAGTCGCCTCCTCCATCTCTCCCGTCCCTTGCATCACCATGAAGTCCTGGCCAGAAGACAGGGCCCTCTGTGCTACCTCACCTCCTCCTTCCCGTGGGGCTTCCCCATCCCGCAGCGGTGCCTGCCTCGCTACTCTCCTCCGGCTCCTGACATAATCCAGCTTGTCGTGCTTCTTCTCGGCGAGCTGGAAGATGGTGGGGACAGCAGTGGGCTTCAGCAGCCGGTGCTGGTCTTCCAGCCGCTTGGAAAAGCTGTCTTTGGTGAAGTGCTCGCTGCAAAGGAAGGAATACTTGGTGGGGGTCCAGTTGTCCCTCTGAACAGCCTTCAGCCACTGAATCAAGCGCTTTGAGTCCTTCAGAGGGAACCTAAAGGAGAAACAAGAGAAAACCCATGGAAAAATAAGCCACGTTTTGGGAGTCGGGAGGGCTGTAGTCTTAAGATCACAGAGCCACAGAATCATAAAGTTTGGAGGAGACCTTTGGAATCCAAGGGGATGGGTGGGTTTTAGGAGACTCTGGTGAAAGCTGTGTTTTGACGGGCTCCACTCATTTAAGGATTTTTTCACTCTGGGCCGAAATATTTTATACTCATTCCCTGCCTCAGCAGCTCCACCTCATAAAACGTGGAGGACTGAAAGCCATCATTTCCATTTTCACCCGCCACGAGGAACAAGCAGCCNCCGCCACGAGGAACAAGCAGCCTGTCCACAAGGAAAGGGGCGTGCGACCCCCACCCACCCCTGACCCCATCCCACACGGGCTGTGCCCAGCAACACCCGGTACGGTGTAAAACCGGAGCGAGAGCGGGTCGGGGCTCCGCGGGGACCCCGGCAAAGGGCCCCGCTGCGGGTCCGGGGCTGGGCACGGCCCGGGGGGCGAACAAAGGGCGGCGGGGCCCGGTGGGGCCCGGCGGGGGCGGCCCGGCCGC
>WBMV01001841.1:63165-86665 GCA_013396655.1 Campylorhamphus procurvoides | reverse complement strand
CTGCCCGCGGCCTCCCCCTCAGGGACCACCGACACGGCCCTTCCTGCGGCCGCTCCCCTGAGGGACCCCCCTGACAGACCCTCGGCCCGGCCCTGCCCTGCCCGCGGCCGCTCCCCTGAGGGACCCCCATGAGGGACCCCAGCCTGGCCCGGCGCGACCTCCCCGGCGGGGAAAGCGCCGCTCCCCGCCCCGGACACGGCCCTGCGGGGCCCTGAGCGGGGGGAAGGCGGCGGTGGGTCCGTCGTTGCCTCCCTGCCGCCGCTCTGCTGGAGTTCGGGGCTCCGCCGCCCCGTGAGGCCTGGGGGGGCCCGGGGGAGGCTGGGGGCTGAGGAGGGGGCTCTGGAAGGGGCTGAGGAGGGAGCTCTGGAAGGGGACGAGGAGGGGGCTCTCGAGGGGGTGGGAGGGCGACCCGGCCGCCCATCGCCCTCACCGGGCGCTCCAGCAAAGCTTCGCTGCAGATTTTTGCTTTCCTCCAGGGGAATATGGAAACTAAGCGTGCGGCTCTGGTGTCGGGACCCGCTCTCCCTGCAGCCGTGGTGTAGGGGCAGCTTCCCCCGCGCTCCGCAGAGATAAGCGCTGTTCCATCCCGGCAGAGCCTCCCTGTGCTCCGCCGGCTCCTCCTCCGCCTCGCCGGGTGCCCGCAGCTCCCGTCCCTGCGGGCGGCTGTCCCGGCCGCTTTTGTCCTTGGTGGTGATGTTGCTGTCAGCGTCCCCGCTGCTCCGGAGCGTCCTTGGATCCAGTGTCACACCTGGGAACAGGACGCGCGTTCCGGGGAGTGAACTTGCACGCCCCGAGCCGGGAGATGTGTGTGCTTTCCCTTGGTTGTGGGGGAAGGGAAGCCTGGCTGTGAGGGACAGTGGGGCTGGATCTCCCCCGTGCAAAGAGGAGGGGCAGGAGGGTCTCTGGCTCAGCCTCCTGGTGTCCAGCCCCGCTCCCAGCACGGGCAGGGACCTGTCAGGCAGTCTTGGAAATGTTTGCTCTGGGCCTCCAAGGAAGCACCATTATCCAGTTGACTTTCTTCCCTGGCTGTCTCTTAACTGCCCTTTGGTTCTCAGATAATCAGGATTTGTCGTGTTTGAAAGAGCTTAGGGGAAAGAAAAGTTTTAATCTTTTGTCTGCAAAGGCAAGAAGGAAGGGTTTTTCAGCAATGAGTTTTACTAATGCAGTAAATTTACCCTCTCTTCTTGACTCTTGAAATGTTCCATATTCAGTAGTGTTCCTGCTCTCTGCATCAGCTGAGGAAAAGGATCATCCACCTCATTTCAGATTCTTTTTTGGTGGTGTTAATTGGAGGCTAAAGGATTTGGGGAGGAGTGGGAGCCAAGCATCTCTGGGAACAATCTGGGAAGGGATGTATGGCAAAGCCTGGTTTTCCTTCAGTGTGATGCTCAAACCCTCAGCTTTGGTATTTTGTATGAGAAGGTTTTCAGCAGGCAGGCTGTGTGACCAAGTGGTTGGTGCTGGGCTGAACATCCATTGTTTTGCTGTTCAAACCACAAGGAAAATCACCTGCTGTGTTTGTGTTTGAGTCACCCAAGTCTTGACTTGTTATTTGGTTCCCAGAGCTGGTGGAAAAACAGAAGGCTGTGGTTGTGGTGAGGCAGAGGGAGCTGGTGGCTGTCAGGGGCTGCTCCTGCCCCTCTTGGTACAAGTTGGGATCATGTTTTTAGCTCAGGTGTTTCATTGTGCAGCTTAAGAAGGGAGGGTAAATGTAACCCTCTGCCCTAATTCTGTGTATTTAGACAGTTGTTCTTGTGCTGTGTCAAGGTGTGTGCCTATGAGGACAGGCTGGGGGTGTTCAGCCTGGAGAGGAGAAGGCTCCAGGGAGACCTGAAAGCCCCTTGCAGTGTCTAAAGGGGCTCCAGAAGAGCTGGAGAGGGACTGGGGACAGGGCCTGGAGGGACAGGACAAGGGGGAATGGCTTCCCACTGCCAGAGGGCAGGGTTAGATGGGATTTTGGGAAGGAATTCCTCCCTGTGAGGGTGGACAGGCCCTGGCACAGGTTGAATCCCAGAGAAGCTGTGGCTGCCCCATCCCCGGAAGTGTTCAGGGCCAGGTTGGACAGGGCTTGGAGCACCCTGAGCTAGTGGAAGGTGTCCCTGCCCATGGCAGAGGGTGGGACTGGATGAACCTTTAAGATCCCTTCCAACCCAAACCATTCTGTGATGCTACAGAGCTTTTTAATAACCTCACACAAACTCATGTTTAGTAAACTGCTATTCAAGGTCGCTGTTATTGCAGGCATGTGCTGGGTGTGTCAGGACTTGGTTCTGTGCTCTTCATCCAGGGCAGGTGTTTGTGATATGGCCCGTTATCTTGTGACTTGCAGAGAAGTGAAAGAGAACTCAAATGTTTGGGCTTAATGGTGGTATTAAATATTGGGTGAGTTTAAGTGCCTTTACCACTTAACTCCTTTAATAGGGGTCTTTTCTGCAGTGGTATTTTTTCCCCACATCCCTGGTTGTGTTCCAGGGTTGGATGGGGCTTGTAGCAACCTGGTTTGGTGGATGATGTCCCTGCCCGTGGCAGGGGTTGGAACTGGATGGTCTTTAAGGTCCCTTCCAACCCAAGCCATCCTGTGCTTCCGTAGTGGTGTGTACAAAGCTTTGCCTTTTCTGCTGAGGCTTTCTGGGATGAGGTGGTGTTCTGCAGATCCCAGGGGTGGTGTGCCCATGGGGCAGAGACCCAGAGAGCCTCACATCGTTCCCACTGTGTCCCTGGCTCCTGGAAAGCAAGGCTGCCTTTCTCAGGGTGAGCTGTGCACTCTGCTTTTTGGGTGGAAACCCGTGTGAAGTTGAACTGCTGTGTTTGATGTGCAGCAGCTGCACATCCTTCTCTGCAGAAGCTGCTGCTCTGCTGCCCTGGATGCTCAGAGGGCGGTAATTAAAATAGACCGAGGGCTTTCTGAAGGTGAAGTTTGAGAGCACTGCCTGAGAAATGTGCTGATCTCACCCGGCTCCTGCAGCTCTGAGAGGAGCAGCTTCAAACAGGGTTTCTGCTTGGGGAATTTCCAGGTTTATTTCTTTTCAGGCCCTTTCTCTCTGGCTCTAAGAGGGAGGGAAAGCCTCCTGTGTATGCTGTGACACTCTGTGCCCCTGCCTGAATTGTTTGGGTCCCACTGGCTCGTATTTAGACCAGCTGGGCAATAGCACAGGGGATAGAGTTTGCAAAGTCCTGGAGCATATGAAGGAAAGGAAAGTTTCCTTGCAAAGGAAACACTCAGTGGCCTTGTGGGGAATTTACTGCTCCCATTTTAATGTCCTTCATACTAACTGGCAGCCATTACTTGAGTTGTCCTCCCTGTAAAGGGGAAACCTGAACTCCTGTGTTTAGCAGTTGTGCTTTTTCAAGTATTTTCTCCCAAAATACCAGTGTGGCCCTAATGCCTGGCCACACCTTTGGGATGCACAGCTGGACACACACAGCCAGATGTTGGGCATTGCACTGAAGGGCTGCAAGGCTGCGACTCTCGTCCCAAATGTGCAGTGTCATGGCACATGTGCTGCCTTCCCTGGACACACAGCTGGGAACTGTGTATCATCCTTCTTTCAGTCACTTTCTTCAAGCTATTTGAAGCTCCTGACAGAGCTGGATGCATGGCAATCTGGAGAACTGACAAACCACAAAACAGTCCTTGGAGCTTTAAAACCTTCCTGAGAACTTTGGAGTTTATGTTGAGATTGTATCTATTATCTTTATGAATCTGGAAATTGGTGAACTTTGGGTAGTAGGTGGGAAAGAGATCCTTAATTTCCTTGCTAAAGTTTGTTAGCAGAGACTGCAGGAATTTGCTGGGACATCTCTGCAAGCAGAATTGCTTTGCTTGGCTTGGCTTGCTGAGGAGTCACATCATGGGATGGGAACGGGAATGTGTAGCCTGTGCTGTCTTAAATGTGCCTGAAATAGTCTTAGGGACTAATTCACACCAGGAATGTGCTTCAAATCTTTTGGACTGGAGATAAGGTAGAGTCTGATGCAAAATTTGATTTAGGAACTTGCCAAAGTTCCTGCTTAAACAGTAGCTGGTCTTGGTGATGGTCTCTTGCTGCTGCTACTCTCGTGTTTTCTTGGACATTTAGAACTGGAATTCCAGGTCAGAGAGTGCAGGGGCAGAAGGCTGGTGAGATACCTACAGGAGGCCTAAGTGTCTTGTGTAGCAGCAGATGACTCCTGGCAACCAAAGGCAGGGTGTGCACCATGGGTACCTTTCCCAGAGAAAGGGGCTGACAGGAGCCTTGTACTCCCTTGTTGTGTTTTAAACTGAATTCACATTACCACTGGTTCTATTGCATTTGCTCGGAGAGATTTTCAGTGGCTGCTGTAATAGTTACAGAGCAGTCTGGATTAGCTCTGCTTTAAAGTTTTTGGGGTAGTTTGTTAAAGAATTGACACCTGCAGAATCAGGTGGTTCATTTCCAGTGTTCCCAGGCTACTTCAAAGTGCCTGATTTGCAAAAGCTAGTGAAGCACAGCTCATCCAAGTCTCCTGTTTTTCCCTCCTTGTTGCCTGTGCCTTTTTCATGACAGCTCAAGCTGCTCCAAGGACAGCCTGTGCTGCTGGGTTGTTCTGTCATGGTGCTGCAAGGATGGATATTTAGGCACTGATGTGCTGTGGAGGGAGCCAGTAAAGGGGACAAGGTTTGCCTGCCACCTGTGACGAGTACATCTGCCCAGCTCTGCATTCCTCACCTTGTGGGTTACACCTGCAAAGGCTTCTGCTGAGTTTACTGCCTCTGGAGGAGGGGCTGAGCAAGGTTTAATTCCCATCTTAAGGTGCTCTGTGTTTTGTGTGTCCTTCCCTCAGAATTCTCTGGAAGAGGGTCTTAACCACTTTGCTCAGTGGGATAGAGAACCTCAACTTGGAGGATCTGGGGGTGTGTTACGGGGCCACAGCAGCTTCAATTCTGTAGCTTTGTCTGGTTTTTAAAACACAAGGCAAAGCTCTGAAAGGTCTGCAATGTCTCCTTTCTCTTTCCAGCTACTCTTACCTATGACACCCTCAGGTTCGAGTATGAAGACTTCCCTGAGACCAAAGAACCCGTCTGGATCCTCGGCCGGAAATACAGTGTTTTTACAGGTATTTTGGGTGGATAATGCAGAGTTCTAATGCTCCAGACCTCTTTGGTAGGGTTGCACTTGGGTTTTAACTACCAGGCCTCTGTCTGTCTTGCCATTTCTGTGGGCTCTGGAATATTTCTGTGAAGAAAGTTGCCATTAAATAGTTATTGGGACGTATAATGAGGGCTGGGTAGTGGAGATGGGGCTGCTCAGAGGAAGAAAGATGGTTTGCCTCTTCATAATTTGCCTGTGGCCTCTTTGGGCTGATTGCTGCTGGTTTTTGGGGAAAAGGAAGTTTTTCCTGCACAGCAGCATTGCCCTGTTGCTCAGCCAGATGCTGCCTCTCTGGGCACACAGACTGTCCTTAGGGAGGGTGAGTGGAGGGGGGTTTGGCTGTGCTGGTACCTCCCTCACATGTGCCTTTGGATGCTGAACACTTTTCAGAGAAGGAAGAGATCCTGTTGGATGTGACCTCTCGGCTTTGGTTCACCTACAGAAAGAACTTCCCTGCTATTGGTACGTACTGTGGAGGAGCCTAAAGACATCCTGGAAGTGATCCTAATCCAGTTATCCCTGACACAACAGTCCCCACAGGCATTTACATTCATTAGAATCTGAAGTGTGCTTCATGTAACTGCTTGGACAGGCTTTTTGCTTATCTCATAATGAGAATTCCTCATCCCCTTGGGTAGGAGAGGCTTTAGAAAGGACATAAGGAGGAGTTTGGGAAACCTGCTCTTTTTTTTTTAAGCAGCATGGGGAGATTTTTGTACTTCACGTTTGTTATATCCTAGTGTGAAATATTATTGAATAATGGTCTTGGGCTTGAAGTGGCAAGCTGGAGATATACAGAAATTGCTGCTCTTGTGCATCTGCTCTAGACTGTGGAGTAAGTTTTGTTTGTGTGGGGGTGTTTAAATGCCTGAAGTGTCTGTTACATACAGGAGCTGTAGTGATATGGGGAGCATTTCCCAGTGAACTCCAAGGATGTCTTGGTTCCTTAAGATATCCTGCATGGCCTCTTCTGAGGTTTAGTGTGTGTTCTGGGTGCAGTGTGTATCAGAAGAGATCCAAGAGCAGGCAAATGGGATTCCAAGCCCCACCCGTGTCCCCCTCTTGTCAGTGTAGTCTCCAGCAGTCAGTGGGGAAGGAAGATGGTTCAAGTTTGGGAAAAGACTTCTTGGTAACTGGTCCTTCTGGCTTGTGCTGTTCTTTCCCTGCTCGGAAACCCTCTGCCTCACAAGCTGTGAGACATCTTTGAAGCAGTTTAATTCCTTTAAATTCATGTTTGTGCCCCACAGTTAAACGTGTTTGAGACTGAAGGGTTAGCACATGTTGAACTGGCTTGCAGACACAGTTGGGGTTTTGTGAGTCATTAAAGGCTGTGGGGCAAAGACAGGCATCATTTTCTGAGTCATTTCCCATTTACAGAAGAAATGATTTGCATGTATATAGTAAATCTTTTTTAGTATTTTTTCTCCCAGTCATCCCTGTTAGTGTTTGTCACATCCCTCTATGCTTGCCCACTTAAAAATTTAAGAGTTAGAGAACTGTCTCATGTTAATTTTATAAAGCATTATCATTCTTGGAAGTTGTATATGTGATAAATCCCTGGTGAAATTATAGAGGACAGCTGCTGGCCATCCAGAAGCTGATTGAATAGTTCTCTGGGTGATTTTTCTCCCTGTGCAGAGTAGTTGTTCTTGCAGCTGGGTGCTTGTGAGACATCTCACCTGCTGTGGTCACACTGAGTATTTTCTCTCTGTTATTTGTAATTATAGCAGGAGCAGTAGTGGAGAAGCAGCAGTTCCCTGTGGAAAGTCTGTCAGGGAAATGCTTCCAGCCCTGAGGCCTTTGGCTCAGACTTTCCAGTGTGAGCTAATACCCAGCTTTTTCTCCAATATTACGTAGGATGTATCTTTTTTTCATTGCTGGGGTGGTTTTATTATTGTATTTTTTTTTGCTGGTGCCTTTCTTTGGCTTAACTACATTGTTCACTTAGCCAGTCATTGCTGCTTCTTGTGTAGGAATTCCTGTCTCTGAACTGGGCTGGGAGTGTGCAGCCAGGCTCAGGGGCTGTTGTGCTCCTGAGAAATTCAACTTTGTTGGGTTGATTGGATTTCCTTGGAAGGTTTTTCCCCCTTCAGCTGATGCTAGAGGGGATTTTAAGGGATGCCATGAAGTTACTCACTGATAACCACATTTTGGTTCCCAGCCTTGGGCACGTGAGCTAAGCTAGTCCTCACTCCCTGCCCCATGTCAGTGTGCATGCATTTCTCTGCCTCCTGGCACTGCTCTCCCATCCCCTCCCTGCCCATTGTCTGTCCTTGCTCGCAGGAGGCACCGGCCCCACGTCTGACACTGGTTGGGGCTGCATGCTGCGCTGTGGCCAGATGATCTTCGCTCAGGCCTTGGTCTGCAGGCACCTGGGCAGAGGTAAGGCAGCCCACACTGACCTCTGGGGCTCTGTGCTCCCTCAGCTGCAGCTCTTGGAAGGGTAGAGGTGACAAGGGCACAGCTGGGAATTGCTATGAGGGTTCTCTGACTTTTTCTTCAGTCTCCTCAAGTTCAGGGCTTTGAGGAGAAGAGCCTACTGGGAACTCTCCAGCAGGTTTTTCCCTGTTTTCTCCAATTCTACATAGATATTTGTATTTTCTGATTTTTTTTTTTTGTTTATTTGCTTTTCTGTGGGTGATATTCCTTTAGCCCAGCTGTGAGAATGCTTTCTGTTCTTTTAAAGTAAGTCCTTTATTGTTGGGAATGTCTCAGGTGCCTAATAATAAGATAAAACCATTAAAATCCTATCAGTTGGCTGATGCACAGGAAGAGAATTGTAGCTTGCAGCCTCTAGTTGCTAATAAATACCATGCTTTGTTTCATGTATCCCATTTTCTGTCTTAGACTGGAGGTGGATAAAAGGGAAGAGGCAGATGGATAATTACTTCAACGTTCTTAATGCCTTCATTGACAAAAAAGACAGCTACTACTCCATTCACCAGATAGGTAAGAGGAAAGAAATGCTCAGAAGTAGCAAATGGAGTAAGGAAGAATCTCACCTTGACATAAACCTCCCTGAAAAATAAAAGAGAATCAGCCTGTCTCAGTGTTTCCTGTGGGGTGTTAAGGTACTTACAGCTTCAGCAAACAGAACTCAGGCTGCAGGAGTGGTCAGACACTCTGAGCAGAGCTTCTTCTGAGGCAACACTGCCCTTTGAACTTCCGTGCTGCAGCATTTGGGGGAAAGGATTTGCTTTACAGTCCTTCAGGGTGTGCTTCTCCCCCCCATCTCCATCAAGATACCTCACAAAAAAGGTAGATTCTGCTGGTTCAGTGTTTCCAAGTGAGAAGTCTTCCCTACTAAACACAGGCCTGCTGAGGAAGGGATGCAGTGTGGGTGAAATTACTTACCAAGTGTTTTTCTCCCTTGTGCTGCAGCCCAGATGGGAGTCGGAGAGGGCAAATCCATAGGCCAGTGGTACGGACCGAACACAGTGGCACAGGTGCTCAAGTAAGGGCTGCTCTTTTCCTTCTCCCTCTTGAACCAGGCAGTGGGGTGTGTGCTGTCCCTGAGCTTACAGGGTTCTGCCTCGTGTTGGAGCATGGACTGCCTTTTTAGTAACACCCCCTTCCTCTCACTGTTCTCCACTCACACTGGTGCATGGGCAGGAATAGGCTGGAATTGCCTAAAAGCAGCTCTGCCATGTCAGGCCACAGGCTGAATTAGCCCAGGCTTTGGGACAGGTGATCAGGAGATAATGTATGGGACGTCAAGGGCTTTTGTTTCACTTCTAATGCTGTCTCACTTTCTAGTAACCAGCAGTTAGGGAATTTCACCTGGATTGTGTCAGGGCTCATGTACTTGGTAGCTGCTGAGGGGCAGATCCAGGGGTGTGATCTGATTTGCAATCTTATTTATTCTTCAGGCAGTAATGAAGTTTATAACTCTGCCTGCATCAAAGCACACTTTACAGTGTAATTGATTACACTAGTCTCTCCTAATCCAGTTCCTCCTCTCTGATACCCCACCAGCTTTGTCTTGTAGATGTACTAATCCTTCCTTCCTCGTTTGTTTTTAATTTTCCTATAGAAAACTTGCAACTTTTGATACGTGGAGTTCCCTGGCAGTCCATATAGCTATGGACAACACAGTAGTGATGGAAGAAATCCGTAAGTACCACACAGGGGGAGAATGTGGTGTGTCCTCTGGCAGCAACAAGCCAGAAAAAAGCTGGAGAGCACAACAAGCATGAAGTACATGTTCTGCCTTAGAGAATTCTTCTCTGTGAGGGTGGTGAGGCAGGTACAATGCTCAGGGGAATGCTGGAGCTGGGGCAAGGTTACAGCTGAGGCCGTGGCAGGCATCATTTAGGCCTCTTAGCTGCCACGGAGGCAGAATCAATTACCAGGCCATTTATCCCTGGAGTGCAGGACAATCACTTTACCTCCATCTCTTCTCAGGTAATCTCAGTGAAATCTGACTAAGTGCCTGTCTTGCCTTAGCTGAAGGTACATGGTGATGCCCTTGGCTTAAACAAGGGCCAATTTAAAAGCAGAACTTGGATTTATGTTTCATCTTTAGCCTGGAAGCATCACTTCTAGAGCTGAAGCATGCTGGCTGTGGGGCTTGGGTGGGCTGCAGGCTCTGTTTATCTGGCACTGGCTGTTCAGCACTGTCACTGCTTCAAGTGACATGTCCATACAGCTTGTCATGGGCAGGGCATGTGTGTTTATCTTCCTCAAATGTGGGGCATAATGTACCTGTTCAGGGCCTGAAAGTCACTGTGTGAGTGGGTCTGCAGGTCTGGGGGAGATACCTTGTGCCCCAAACACTGTCAATAGAAGTTATGTTGTTCTATATACCCATTAATTTGATCACTGATATAGTTGAGCCAAAAGTTCACAGGAAATGCCTTTTGCTACAGCAGGGAAGAAACATCCACCTTGATCCCTTCTGAGTCAGTGTTCCATCAGAAAGGGGCTCTCAGTTGGGCATTGGAGGGTCCTGTGCATCAGAGAATCCCAGGCAGTGAAGGCAGTACTTGACAGCAGCAGCCACAGCAGGAGAGGTGTCTTGTCAGATCTGTTGGAACATGTTTGCAGTGAATGGTTTGGATCCAGCTGGGAAGCTTGAGGCAGGTTCTGCTATGCTGTGCCACCACAGCACTGCAAAGCTTGCCAAGACCAAGGTGAGTTTAGTCTGTGCCAAGCTCTCTGCTGCGTAAAGTGGAGTTAATTATGTTCATGCCACAGTGCAGGATTGCCAGGTGCTTTGCCTGATGAGGAATCCTGCAGTGACACCCCATTCAGCAACAGCCCTGGCTTGGCAGCTGATTTCAGATCAGCAGGACAGGCAGGATACTGCAACAAAAGCACCTGTTTTAACAGAGAAATCACTACAAATAATGACTCCTGTTTCCTCAGGACCTCTGTGCATGAGGTGCACACATACACCCTCTCCATTCTTGAGGGACAGCATGGGGAAGAGCTGTCCCCACGCAAGTTGTCTCTCCTCCTGAGGCTTTAGATCAAAGTCTTATTTATTCTGAATTTGGGTGTAACATTGTCCTTGTTCAGCTGTATTTGAAGCTCTCAGTAGTGAACAAACCCCAAGCTGAAATGGCTGGTGATGAAGGTGTTTGTTTACATCGTGTCCTACCTGCTAAAGTGTCCTGGCATCCAGTTTATACCAGGAATAAATTAAATGAGCCTCTGGCATTTTGGCTGGTTGCCTTGGCTTCGTGATTAAAGTGTTGTGGGTTTCTTTGGGGTTTGAGGGGTTTTTTCACACACCCAGCAAGTAATGAAATTGGCCAGTGACACAGGTAGGCTTGGAGTTGTTTCTGGACCGGAATTTACATAACTTGGGTGCATTACAGCCTGGCTGTGTGTTTGTCAAGCCTGTAGAATGAGGATGCAGAGTCCTTATGTCGTGTATGCCCCGAGGAGTTCTGCTGCCCCATATCTTAAGGGCAAAGCTCATGCTAAAATTGCAGAGTTCAATGATCATCCTGCTTGAGGTCTGTAAAGTAGAAGCTGAGTGATCCCCAGTAAAATCGATGAAGGTCAAAACCTTTAGGAAACTTTAGTGAACTTAGGAACATTTTAAGTACTCTAGACAGATGCCATTTTTCTATCTTGCTACAGCACTCAGTTACAGGGGAACATTTCCTGGGTTAAGCCACAGCTCTGTCCTCATTCAGCTCATTCATATTCTCCATGAACTCCTCTGGAGTTGAACACTCCAGGCTTTTCTCTTTCTGCCTACACACTTTGTGAGTTCAGCACTGTTGCCTGACCTGATCACCTCATCCAACCTTGCTGGCACAGGGGGTTGCACACCTGGAAGAACTGGCATTTTCTCTGCCCAGCAGATGGTAGCTGTGAGTACAACATGCTCTGAGAGCTTGGCTGAAAGGCTGAGCCCTACAACAGCCCTGCAGGGAGTACACACATCACACAGTCCCAGCCCTGGACCTCTGCAAGTTTTTCTGGTTGTCTTTTGAGCGCTGCTGGCTTTTACTAAATGGCAGTTGTCAGTCATGACTCAAGGTCTGGAAACAGAGGTGATTCCTGATGCTCTCTGCTCCTGTTCCCTTTCCATAGGGCGGCTGTGCCAGTCCAACTTGCCGTGTGCTGGAGCTGCTGCTTGTCCTGCCTTGGAGTCAGACCTGCTCTATAATGGGTACCCAGAAGAACCAGGGCTTAGAGACAGGCTTGTGCTGTGGAAACCACTGGTGCTGCTGATACCTCTCCGCCTTGGGCTCACGGAGATCAATGATGCCTATATTGAAACACTAAAGGTAGGGGAGCTGGGGCTGAATTCCTGCTGGGGTGATGCCTAAGGATCCTGTTGTGAATTAAGTAATTACTCAGAAGTAATTGTTGTGTTTGCAAAAGAAAAATGTGTTGAGAGACAACCCATGTCAGAGGGTTCTTCATACAGGTTCTTGCAGGCTGTAGTCAGGAAAATGAGGAGGGACTTAGGGAATTGGGCCTTTTTTAGCTTGCTTTTTTTTTCTTTTGAGGATATTACTTCACAGCTTGGTCTCAGTGTTTAGATGGCACCAACCTGCTGAAGCATTTGTTCAGCACAACTACACCCTGCTTGGTGGTAACCTGAGTGTCAGTTAATGCAGTGTTGGACACTCCCCGTGGCTCTGAGGCTGGAGCTGGTGCTGCAGACTGAGACCAGGAGCTGGCAGGCAGTTGCAGGTGGGAGTATTGGGAAGCTGCAGAATATAGGGTGTGTAGGATATGTATGCAAGACAGATACACGTTGTCTTGCAGTACTAGTGCTAGCAAGCTCTGAGCTGTGTGGGTGAGAGCTCCAAATTCACATGAGGGTACTTCCCTTAACTGAGTACACTGTGCTTGGATGCTTTGGGTGGATAAGGAACTTAAACTGTTTCCTGAGTGATTGTTCCCTCCCAAGAGCACTGTTGCAACCTGATGACAGCTCCAGGGATCTTGCCACTGACTGCAGCAGAGCCAGGACTTGCCCATACTGCAGTAGTGCAGCCTCTTCCATTTGGTCCACCTGTGTGTTCCTGTCAGCAGTTAAAAGTGTTTTTGAGCTGCTTCCATGTTCCTGGAAGGCCCTGTGTTGCAGCCTTCTACCTTCCTGGTGGAGCTTTTCTCCAGAAATGGCTGGGTTTGCTGCTAGAGTTGCTGATTTTCTGTGTCCCTGTCCATCTTTCCCACTGCATTTTTGGATGTTTTTCCTTGTCCCCACCTGCTGTTTCACTGGCTGTCAGCTGTGTGTTTTCTGTGTTGCTTTTCCAGCACTGCTTCATGATGCCCCAGTCCCTGGGAGTGATCGGAGGGAAGCCAAACAGTGCTCATTACTTCATTGGCTATGTAGGTGAGTGCCCAGAGGACTCCAAAGACTCTCCAAGCATCTCCCCCCTGTGCCTGTGGGCTGCACAGCTCTCCTGCTTGGCCTGTGGGGCATGCTGCAGGGTTTTCCTTCCCTGCTGGAAGCATGGGAGGCTGCTGTGTCTGCACCCCTCACCTGAGTCATGTAGATTTGAACTGCCACAGTGTAACAATAAACCCTGTCTGTAAGAGAGCATAGAACTTGCTTCCTGCATTCAGAACTGACCTCCCTCTGGGGCTTGGCTGGATTTAACTGTCCTTCAGGTGACCCTTCCTCAAACTCTACAAGCTGTCATTATTCCCTTCCTCCTCTCTGATTTTCTATCTCTGCCTGAGACCTCAGGTTACTTGTGCTTTAGATTTCTGGGGTCTACTTGAGTTTGCCCAGGCATGGATGAGCAGGAACAGTATCCAAACAGTGCCTGTGCCTTGATTCCAGTGTGTCTCTGTGGTTCTGGCAGCTGGCTCTGTGCCTGGCTGAGAAGCAGTTAGTGCAGTGGCTGGAAGCAAGTTGTCCCTAGAATGTGTGTGGTTAGAGAGGTGGCACTGCCACTGCTCTTCCTTTTTCTACCCTGCTGCTTCTCAGAGAGCAGCTTCTGGCACAGTTCTTCCTGCTGATGGCTCTCCCTTGCCTCTGAGTGCAGGTGAGGAGCTGATTTACCTGGATCCCCACACCACACAGCCAGCAGTGGAGCCCAACGAGAGCGGCTGCCTCCCCGACGAGAGTTTCCACTGCCAGCACCCTCCGTGCAGGATGAGCATCGCCGAGCTCGACCCCTCCATCGCCGTGGTGGGTTCCTGTGCCCCAGCCCCGAGGAGCACTGCTGGGGTCCCCCCGTGTTCCACAGCCCTCCCTTTCCCCAGGGAACTGGCAAAGGCAGTGGTGATGGGCTGGGTGCTCTGCGGGGCTGTGCTCTGGTCGGATGCTACCCAGGGTTTTGGGGACATGGGTAAAGCAGCAACTCATGTGGGAAGCTGTTTGTCGCAGGGCAATTAAATGCCACTCCTCATGGGGGCTGTGTCCTTCTCTCAGGTTCAGTTTGGGCTTTGATTCCTGTCTTCTGATGGGCAGATCTGAATCCATATGATGACACACTGTGGCTTGTTTTCTGTTTAGCTTAAGATACCTGCCCTTTGTTTCCATGGAGGGTGTTCCTCCTGGTTTTCCTTCTGCTGTAGAGCAGGTGTTGATGATCCCAGCACTTGGACTGCCTGGTCACATCAAGCCTTTGGGGAATGTTCAGTTTAACAGGGCAGTGTGATGCATGGTTTTAAAGCAAGGCAGTTGGGTGTAGTTACTGCTCACAATCATGATCATGTTGCTTGCTGTCAATACAGGGCCTTAACTCTGAAATGATCAATCTAAAATTTAGAAAGATAAAACCTTTTTCTCTTTTTTTTCAGGGCTTTTTCTGCAACACAGAGGCAGACTTTAATGACTGGTGCCAACAAATCAAAAAGGTTTGTGTTTACAGATCTGGTCAGATATAGGAACAGGCTGCCCAGGGGAGGGGTGTTGTCACCATTCCTGGAAGTGTTCTAAAGGCATGTGGATGTGGCATTTGGGGACGTGGTTTAGTGCTGGTGTTGACAGTGGTGGGTTAACAGTTGGACTCAATGATCTTGGAGGTCTTTTCCAACCTTAATGAGTCTCTGATTCTGCTCATACTGAAAGGACTGTCAGGTATTGTCTTGTTTCCAAACCATTGCACAGATCATGTTCTCTGCAGCATGATCCCATTTCAAAGCATATTAAAATATTTTATTTAACTACCAAAGGGAGCATAGCTCTTATAGCAAGTCAAAGATTGGAAAATCATTTTTCCAGCTGCAGTGAAGTCCCAGCAGGTCATTATGGCCCCCTAAAGAGCACCAGGAGTGGGGTGTTGGTGGTTCTCATGGCTCTGCTCTGTCTCCACAGCTGGCCCTGGTCAGAGGAGCACTGCCAATGTTCGAGCTGGTGGAACGCCAGCCCTCACACTTCTCCAACCCTGACGTCCTGAATCTCACACCAGGTGAGGCCATGTGGGCAGGGAGAGCTCAGGGTGAGCCAGTCCCTTTGGGTTTCTGGGAATTGTGTGAGGTTGCACACTGATTTCTACTATGTTCCAGTTTGATTCGGAGTTTGTGGATCAAGTGATCTGGTTCTTTGGCTTTCAGCCAGGGGTTTGCAGATCCCACAGTGTCTCAGGATGATTTTCAGAATGATTCTGTGAATGGTGATTGAGGAGAATCAAAAACAAGCTCACAAGTTGTCACAGCAATGTGAATCTATTGTTTCTAAAGGGATGCTTTGAAGGAATCAAAACAGTCTGTTGAAAAGAATGAAAACTTGAGTTTTATGTAATGAAAATGGTCCAAGACAGGGCTAGATGGGATATTAGGAAGAAATTCCTTCCCGTGAGGGTGCTGACACACTGGCACAGGTTGAATCCCAGAGAAGCTGTGGCTGCCCCTGTCCCTGGAAGTGTCCACGGCCAGGTTGGACAGGGCTTGGAGTAACCTGGGCTGGTGGAAGGTGTCCCTGCCCATGGCAGGGGTTTGAAAGAAGGTGAGCTTTAAGGTCCCTTCCAATCCAAACCATTCTGGGATTCTGTGACTGTCCAGGGTTAATACAGGTTTCTCCTTTACTTCCCTAGTTTGCCCATTGTTCTCACCTGAATTTCCCCTGGGCTAAAGTTGCTTCCCATTTAGGTGTGAGCTCCTTCCTCATCATGTGTTGGAAGGATGGGCAGGAGGGATCCACTACACTACCTTTCCTCACAAAATGGACTGTTCTAATTGCCTTTGGGAGAGTGCATGTTGTGTAATCACATTCCCTAACAGTTGTACCAAAGGTAACTAGAGCAGAAACAATCTGCTAATACATGGGGGCAAACATATCTCTTAACTGGGCCAAAAATCTTCATGGATGTTAGTCCAGACCTGGGCAAGTTCTCCTGTTTTGAACCCCTTGAGACAGAACAGTCTCCTGCTGATGCAGAGTTGGGGCACAGGAAGGCTGTACTGAAGCAGAGTGATTTTGGGGGTCTGTGCTCCATATAATTCTCTCCAGTGAATTTTCCATGCCTTTGACATGCCTTCATCCCTGCTCAGAGCCTTCACTCAGGTATGTCACTGAGTCTAGGAACTTGTGGGCCCTTGGCACTCAAACTGTGATGCCCTCCAGCTGCTGGTCTCGCACTCAGGGAGTGCTTCCTTCTTCTCTCTCTTCCAGACTCCTCCGACGCTGACAGATTGGAAAGGTTCTTTGACTCGGAAGACGAAGACTTTGAGATCCTGTCCCTTTGAAAACAAAATAGGAAAAACTGACTCTGCAAATTTGTGTATGTGTGGGGGGAGAAGGGGGGAGGGAAGCTCCTTGGAGAGCCTGGGGCTACCGGTTTTCATGGGCGCTTGCTGCCATCCCTGCCTCTTGTCCATGCCGGCATTCCGTGCAGCCCCGGAGCGTCTGCCGTGGGATGGAGAACCAAGTGGGTGTTATACAGCCTTACTGGCTGCAGTCAGGATCTCTCAGCAGCACACACTTGCTGGAAGCGGATGCAGTGGTGCTTAGGAGTTCAAAGCCTATCTGTCACATCAGCAGGTCAGCTGGGCCTTCCAGGGGAGGCACAGGAATCATTAGAGCGCCAGGTCCTTCTCAGGGGACTCCCTGATGAAGCTTAAGTAGAGCCTACCTGTCATTTTGCAGGAGAAATGCCCAGTTAATGCCTTTAGCAGCTTCTCTTCTCACTGGCCAACCTGGACTGTAGGTCACAATGCCAAGGAACAGCAGCCACGTCCCACAGGCAGCTGTGAAGCCTCTGGAGTGCAGATCCCTCCTATGGTACAACTCCTGTCCATGCTCTGCAGGACACAGCACTTCCTCTCCTGCTCACACCCTAAGGAAAGGGCACCGAGGGAACTTCCAGGTGACTGGGAATTCACTAAGGAAACGGTTTTGGGGAAGTGTGGAACAGAGCTGAGCTGCTGGGGAGGAGCATCTCAGTCCCAGTTTAAATAACAGCTGGAAGAATGGAAAATGCACATGTTGCTCAGAGAGTCAGTCCATGTGCTTCTACAATGAAATAATCTCTACAGCAAGTACTTTCGGCAAAGCTGCTTGGAGCAGAGAACTGGATTGCATTGCCCTGGAAAAAAAGTCCAAGCTGGGAGAGGTGAAACAGGATGGTGAAGATTTGCCAGGCTCCTGCCTGTGCCCTGGTATGCTGGCACAGTGTCTGTGGAGTCAATGCTGTCCTACCAAAAATGTGAGCTGGAAAACTCCTCCAGGTGCCCTTGGTATGTTGATGAGCAGTTCCTCCAGCTACTCCTGTCAGACATTCCCTTTCCAAAGCAGAAGAGGTGCCTGAAGGTCGGGTAGGATCCCAAGCTGTTGGTACCTCACCTCTGCCTCTCCCCATCCCTGTGGAGTGTGCACAGAGGTACTGTAGGAGCCAACCTGGAGAAACCCCTGTCAGGTGATCATCCCTAAAGGGCAGAATGCCTTGAGAAGGTCCAATTATACTGGAAATGTTAGCTGCTCTAAGGTGGTAGCTCTGCCTGGGGCCCTTCTCCACACAGAGAAAGGTGGAGCAGAGCTGTCTCCATGCAAACTGCAAGGGAAGCTGCTGCCATAGTTCCTTGGTGCATGCTGCACACTGCAACCCCCTTCACGAGGCTCTGCTTTGTGCATTCAGGTTTGGAACCTGTCACACGATGCTGTTGTGCCCAAGGGTGGTGCCTCCTGGCTAGAAATGACCCATTTCCCCTGTGACTGACCTACTGATGCTCTAACTGTCCCTGTGCTATCCGAAAAAGCAGAGGTTTGAACTGGGAACCACAATGCTTCTGTCACTAAATTATTATTTGCTGCTTTCTGCCTGCTTCTCCTCTTCTCTCATGTAGTCAGGGGAAGAGGCAGCAGAGGAAGTGGGGCTGTGCTCCATTCATCTGCTTTCAATTTCTATCTGAATAAACAGATCTAAAATCTTTGCCTGCCCTGATGTCCTTGCAGGAGCTGAAGGTGGTGGGTGGTACCCAGGGACCCTGCAGTGCCATAGGGAATGCTGTAGCCTCTTTGAATAACCCTTTTTCCTGTTTTGTCATGCAGCAGCAGGACACAGAGCTTTAACTGGAGGGCTCTGTTGGTGTGGGTGGGTCCTTTTCCTTGAGAGCTCATCACTCGGGACACATCTCCCTCTTCATTTGTACACCAGAAGAGTCAGTACCTAAAGGGGCTCCAAGAGAGCTGGAGAGGGACTTCGGACAAGAGCCTGGAACAAGAGGACAAGGGGAATGGCTTCCCACTGCCAGAGGGCAGGGTTAGATGGGATATTGGGAAGGAATTCCTCTCTGTGAGGGTGGGCAGGCCCTGGCACAGGTTGGGCAGAGCAGCTGTGGCTGCCCCATCCCTGGAAGTGTCCAAGGCTGGGTTACACTGAGCTTGGAGCAACCTGGGCTACTGGAAGGTGTTCCTGCCCATAGAACAAGATGATCTTTAATGTCTCTTCCAACCCAAACCATTCTGTGATTCTGCTGCTTATTTCATGCTCATGGTTTTATGGTTAAGGGCAGCTCAGCCAGACAAGTTTTTACATGAGTGTTAACCCCAATAACAGAGCTAAGCTCAGCTGTCTTAGATCTTTAACAGGGATTTCTGGCTTTTCAGTCAGGCCCCTAAAGCAAATAATGAATTAAATGACTTCCCTGTGTGTTGTCTCATGTCAGTGTTGCTGTCAGGGCATGATTCAGCATTACAGGCACCCACCTCTTTCACCAGGAGTGTTTGGCTGTGAAGTGCTGGCCAGCTGTGGAGGGAAGAAAGCATTTTCCATTTCAGCTGATGTCTGTAATAGCAGTTTTGTTTTAAACTTTTGCCTTTCTTTTCCTGCTAGGGAATCAGTTCAATCTGCCTCTCTCTAAGAGTTAAAGCAGGATTTAGTCTCTGGAGACCAGTGCAGTCCACCCTGCTAGAAGGTGAGTTAATTGTCCAGCAGAGACATGAACTCTCCTGGGCATCTGTCTCTCAGTGTCCCTTGTAAATGATTTGACATTCCACTCTGGTTGTTACTGCTGGTTTAGGTGATTCATAGCTGGTCTAGTTTGGCAGCCCTTGCTGGGTTGTTTGAATTGCACTGGGGGGTGTGTAGGAGCCATAGGTCGATTCCTCTCATCTTGGCCAGTCTAAAATAATTTATGTGCTATTCACCTTCCAAACTGGCCTTGCTGTGAGCTAATCCATCTATTTCAGGCTCTTACCTGCCCACAGCAGTTGTTTCTGTCCTGCTCTCAGTGTACAGCTGAGGAGGAGGCCTGAATTCACCTCTCCCTCCATTCCACAGCTCCAGCAAACATCTTCCCTTGGATTTAGTGCCTGAACCACAGCACTTTGACCTCCCATATGTCCTTCTAGATGAATGATCATATGGGAAATAAACCACCCTGGGCCAAAATGTGTGAAAGAATAATTTATTAGAAAATTCTTTACAAACTGGTTTGAACATGGGGGATGCATTTACAATAATCAGAAGCATGACAGTTCCCTGAAACTGGGAACTGTCCCTGTCCAGGGCTGGCCCTGGGCTCCACACCCACATCTGCACTCCAGCACTGGGCTTGGAACAAGAGCTCCTGCTCCTCCTTGGGATAGGGAGGGTTTTACCAGGAATTTGCCACATGCTTATATTCATATAAAAAAATGTGGAAAGGACCACGGAGGACAGGAGCAGGTTAAGTAAGAGTATCAACACTGTGTGGGACCCAGAAGAATACAAGGGATCTGAGCTGTAGCTACTGGATGGTGATGAAAGGGAGTCATCCCAGTATGGAAGATCCAAGAGGTGAGCTTTCCCCTATTCTTCTAGGCCTGACCTGTATCAAGTTTTATTTCCAGAGTTCTCCCAAAGGTTTATGCTGAACCTCCTGCATGGTTTCCTCTACAATGGCCTTGATTTCTCTGTGCAAGTCTTCTATGCTCTGTGAAGCATCCACTTTCTGTTTCCAAGACAAGACAAAAAAATGCAGGATAGTTAACAGAAAATACAGGAACATGTTACTGGACATCAGCAAATGAGGAAAAACTTCTTAACTTCTGCTCCCCCCATTGCTCAATATTGTTACTGCTCCTGAGCAGTGAAATGAGCTAATTATGCACTGTTTCTGGAATGGAATTGGGAGAAAACTATTTAGGAATAGACATTTAAGATGTAGATGTGAGGCTGGCTGAAGGGGAACAGAAGAAACTGCTGCTGCATGTTGTTTGCTGACATTCTTTTTGGGGTGTGTGACATAGCAGCAGGTAAGCTGGGATTCATCCCAGGTGCTCCAAGGGTTGACCAGGGTGTTCTGGAAGAGGGAGGTGCCCTCTGCTACAGCCCACAATGCCTGTGGCTGGTCCCCAACGTGTCCCCTTGACCAGGAGCAGGAAAGGGGAGCTCTCATGAGAGACCCTCACCCCAGTTCCACAACAGGCCCATTAGGGTTATTTCCTCACCTTCCAGTTTAGGCTTTTGTCCTCCATCAGACAGCAGAAGGACTGCAGAACTTTCTCCTGGAAGGAGCTGGACTCATAACGCTCATGTCCAAAGTTCTCCCGTTCTGCTGCTGCTTCTGGGCTTAACTGAAGGAACAGGATCAGGTCTGGCTTTGGGAGTCCCACATCAGGCTGTTTGCACCAGTCCAGGCAGAAGTTCTGTGCCAAACAAAGACAACAGAGTTTGAGGTGAAAGAAACACAAAAAGCAATATATCCTGGCTTACCATGTGGGAATTCAGTCCTGTAATCTGGGGGGTGGGGGGGAGTTGTGCACCTCTTGTGCTCATTTCAGCTGCACAGAGCTAAAGATGTTAATGCCTCTTTTGCAGAGCCCTTTGGAGCTCTACCAAGGCACATCCTGAGCCTCCTCACAGCTGTTACCAGGCTAAAAGGAAGTTGCTCCCAAATATAAACACCAAGCAGCTTCCATGTGGATGTCTGAGCCCATGGAGGCTCCTTTTCAACACTCACCTACCCAGGAATTTCAGTCCAAACACGACAGGTACAGTTTTCCAGCCTTTGGGTCTTGTTGACAAATGGGAAGACCTCCATCAGGTCCCGTGAATCCATGAGGTTGTGGGGAGACCACCAAGGCTTGTCCACTTACTGCTCATCCACATCTTAAATCTGTCTAAGAGGAGGAGGCAAATCTGCCCTCCAGTTTCTCTCCCCAGATGTTCTGTATCCTGGTAATTTGGGTATTTTTTTGGATGTATGTGCAGTGGGTTTTTTAATCCCATGAGGGTGTGATAGAAGCTGGAAGTGCCACAGCATCCTGGACACGAGTTCTGGCTACCAGTAACTATTGTGTTAGATATGGGCATTCACATCTCCCCCTCTTCTGGGAGTGCTTCTTGAGTGAAAAACATGTCAGACTCCTTTCATTTAAGATGTAGATTAGGTCCCTTCCACCAAAGGATGCCATCCCTGCTTCCCAAGAGTTGCATCCATGTGCCTGAGTACTGCAGGTCAACAGCTGCAGTCAAAGAAATGTAGGCACTTTAAGACACACTTTTCACCCCACTGGATAACAGAACATCCCTTGCTGTGCCCATGGGGGCTTGGGATCACTGTTCTGGGGTGACTGACTCAGCTGGTGTTACACATGTCTTTGCCCCTAATTTGCAGCTTTTGCAGACACCAAATTAGCACCTAAGTGCTGTCTCAGGGTTAAGCCCAGTGTCCAGGCTTGGGGAAGAGGGAGGGTGGAAAAAGATGCAGGTGAGGGTGCAGGGCACAAGCATGCAGGATTTCCTCAATCCTCCCAGGAAGCAGGAAAAGGTTTGGGCAGGAGTGAATGGAATGTAGGTCACTGGTGCTGCAGGCTTAAGTTTCTGTGACCACAGGGTGCTCTTTGAGGACTGAGGGCTATTCAGCAAGAATGGGACTCCTCTCATAAGAGTGGCCCACAGGGAGGCTGACCCAGCTGACTTGGCCTGAAAGCAGGGACGGGCCAAAAGGCAAGTTGGAACATGAGAAATTCAGGCTACATGAAGAAAATCCCTTTTACTCTGAAAGTGAGCAAAGAAGAGCCCAGTGAGGTGTGGCTCTACATCCCTGGAGAGACTCAAATCTTGGCTGGAGGCTGGGCTTCATGACTTCCCCAGGTCCCTTCCAATATATGTGGTGGTGTTATTCTTTGCAAATTTATGGGCCAGCAGCCAGAGCAAGAGTGGAGAGTCTTAAATAAACTCCTGGAATCATTCTCCAGAGTCAAAGAGGTCAGCTTCCAGTCCAGGAGTCTGTCCAGATTTACAAAACACAACCAAGTAAGTTTCTCTCTTTGCTCTGGGGCAGGGCAGACCTGGGCAAACACACTGTGTCAACAGCTGAGCTGAAACTTCCATCCCTCATTTCCAATCCTCATTTCCCACAAGACAAATGGCCCCTGAGCCTCTTATTTTGGGGCTGAGCTGCTCCCCTGACCAGCAGGGTCTGCTGCAGGTCCCACTCACCCCTTTGGCACTTGTGAAGGCCACTCCAGAGAAGGCGTATCTGTCAACCACAATCGTGATCCCTTGCTGTAGCTTCTCCTTCATCAATGGTCTGAAACATGTGGAAGATAAAATAATGAAGTTACACCCCTTTATAGCCACAGAAATGAAAGAGTTCATCTAAAAACCCCGAGCGTGTCACCAATAATGGAGATCACTGGCAGGTTCAGCTGGGATGGCGACCAAGAGCTGTTTGTATTCTCTGACAATCCTTAAGCAAATATCCTTTCAAGACACTCAAATCCAGGGTGCCAAGGGCTGGGCACTGCTGTAGGCAGCCTCAGGGTTTACAAGTAAGATCACAGCTCTGCTGACATGAATGACCCTCTTTAGGCAAGGTCTCTTCAGGAAGAAGATTGAATTCATGGTCTAGGCTGGTTCAGTCTCAGCTCCCCAGTTCTTTAATCCAGTATGGCACAGAGGCTGGAAATATGGCACCAATGACTCCAGAAAACCACACTGTGGGATCTGATCTAAGATTACAAAGGCAGAGTTAGATGGGACATGGGGTAGGAATTCTCCCCTCTGAGGGTGGGCAGGCCCTGACAGAGAAGCTGTGGCTGCCCCATCCCTGGAAGTCTCCAAGACCAGGTTGGCTGGGGCTTGGAACACCCTGGGCTAGTGGGAGGTGTCCCTGCCCATGGCAGGGGATGGATTGAGATGGGCTTTCATGTCCCTTCCTACCCAAACCACTCCAGGATTCTGTGATTGAATCCAAAGCTCTAAGAGTCCTTGAGACATCCCTTCCAGCCTGTTCCCTGGGTAAACAGGACCACAGCCCTGTGCTTCCTGCACCCACTGGAAGCTCAAACCCCGGGGGGATTCACCACCACAACTGAACCACCCCCCTCCTTACACGTGTTCCCAGCGGTTGGCAGAGAAGAGCAGGTGGATGGTGTGGTCCTCCAGGTTCTTCTCCCTCAGCAGGTACGAGCTGATCAGCTGCCCGATCTCCGTCGTTCTGTCTGTGGGGAAGAGGGGGACAAGGAGCAGGTCCCAACCATACCCGTGACAGGGAGCAGACCCGCACAGTGCCCCGCCACACTGGGACAGGGAGCA
>WBMV01001841.1:29030-63072 GCA_013396655.1 Campylorhamphus procurvoides | reverse complement strand
CGCGGCGCCCCGCCGTACCCGGGAAGCGCAGCAGGTCGGCGCGGTGCCCCGCGGCCCGCAGCCCCTCCACGAGCCGCCGGCCCTGCGTGCTCTTCCCGGCCCTGTCCACGCCCTCCAGCGCGATCAGCGCCCCGCGCCGCGCCGCCATCTCCGCGCGCCGAGCCGAGCCACGCCCACNCACGGAACCCTCAGCACACCCAGACACAGACACGGGGCAGGGAACCCTCAGCACACCCAGACGCATACACGGGGTAGGGAACCCTCAGCACACACACACAGACATGGGGCAGGGTCCGCTCATCCCCCCTCACACACAATGGGTGAGGGTCCTGCCTCCCCATTCTGCCAGGCCACTGGTGCCCCAGTCTTGCTGAGGTGAGCAGGATGGGATAGGTTGGGTTGGGTTGGATTGGGAGGGACCCTGAAGCCCCTCCTGTTCCAGCCCCTGCCGTGGGTGGGACACTTTCCAGCAGGCCAAGTTGCTCAGAGCATTTATTGTTACTGTTTCTTGCAGGTATTGAGAACCTGCCGTGTGAGCTGCAGAGGAACTTCCAGCTGATGCGGGAGCTGGACCAGAGAACAGAAGGTGTGTGCAGGTATTTTGGCAAATGGAGGCTGAGAGAGCCTCACCTGCAGGGTGGCAGGAGCCCAGTGGGCACTGGGATTTAGAGGATGTGTCTCCCCTCTATTGCTTTTCTTTTTCTCCCCTTGAGTGCTCTGCAGTGTTTTTCATTTCTTTGTGGGGGCTGCAGCTCTCAGGCCTTGGTATTGTGTTCAGCCCTGGAGTTTTAATTCATAACTATGTGATCACTGTATCTGATGACCCCTTGGAGGGCCTTTCTGGCACATATTTCTGTATCTACCAAGTTGTAGATTACTGTGCACCCTGCAGGACCATTTTCTTTTTCCTTTTTGAAGTTTTTGGTGGTGTCTGGCTGCACAGTAAGGACTTGCAGTTTGAACCATTAGAACAGTAAGTAACTGTGCAGCAAACAAATTTCTGCATGTGGGGAGAGAGGGTGAAGCTTGTGAACCCATGGGCTCAGTGTCTGATCCTAACTGTGAATTAACCTTTGAATTAGCTGTAAAACATGTGAAAAAGCAGAATCTCACCACAAGTGTTGGAGACTGAATACCTTTAACTTATTTTTGTTTGTTTTTAAAAAGGAAAACACCTTTAAGAATCAGGGGCAGTCTAAAAACTCTCAGCAAGTCTCTCCTAAATATAGAAAGAGAAGAGCAAAAATAGCTGTTTTGGAAGATAACTCTCTCCTTGCTTTTCAGATAAGAAAGCAGAGATTGACAGCCTGGCAGCTCAGTACATCGAGTCTGTGAAGAACATGCTGCCTGAGGAGCGAGTGGAGCACCTGAAGAAGATCCAGAGTGCCTACAGCAAGTGTAAGGAGTACAGTGATGACAAAGTGCAGCTGGCCATGCAGACCTACGAGATGGTGAGACTGCAGGAATGGGCACACCCCATGTGGGGGTGCTGCACAGGGAGACACCTCCACACTGTCACCTTCTCCTGGCATACCTGGCTTTAGCTTAAAAACCTTACTGAAGCAAATTAGTGGTCCTCGAGCTTATTTTTCTCACCCTTTCTGTCCCCAAAAGGCCTCCTGCTGTGTCTCTGGGGTTTGTGCCAACTCTTCTGCTGGAGAGTTACTGAGTTTATCTCCCTTGGAGGTTGCTTTATGGGTAGTACCTGTCTGCTGTTGATAATACCAGAAAATTTACCCCACTCCCTCCTCCCCAGCAGCAACTGTCACCTGATAATTTATTTGGGGCTGGTCTTGGTTCAAGCATGTTTTTTTAAGTCAACTGCAGTACTTTATTGTGGAGGAATGAAGGAAACTGCTCGATTGCCTTGGTTTATTGGACATCAAAATTTCCTCAGTGGACCTTGTGGGAAAAATCCTGTTTCCTAAGATGCAGCTTTCCTCTTTTTCTTCTTCTGCCTCTACTCCTGTGTCCCTGTAGCTGCCCCTTGAATAATTCTTACCCCTGGGTATTTTGCCCCCTGCATAAAACCTGAGAGAGGGGGATCCTTCTTACTGTTCCCAGTGTGTATTGTCCAGCTTGTGGAGGTGCTTTGGGTTCTGCTGCATCTACAGCACATGTTTTGTTGCCATCAAATACTGCAGAAAAGGAAACTGTCTTAGGAATATCAGTGTCCTAGATAGCTAGTCAATGAATTTGATGACAAAGTATTGCAGTGGCACAATTTGGGGGTGGTGGCTTAAAATACATCCCTGTTCTGTAAGTCACATTTTTGCAGCCAGGGTAGTACAAGGTACTTAGTTAATGTGCATTGGCTTGATATTGGGGGTAATCAGCTTCTGCTTGTATTTATTACTAATTTTCTTTAATGAGCATGGCAGTGGAGTACCAGGCAAACAAATTAACTCATCTCCTCAACACCTTTCAAAGACTTATTTGAATTTTGAAAATTGCAGGGACAGAATGGTTATTTTTAGTATCTCTCATGTTGTTTTGTTCTGCAAACCATAAGTCTGAGTCCCTTTGACCCTCCTTTATGTCACCTCCATTTTTTTTCCTCTCTCTTTGCCCTGGAGGGTTTGGATCCTCTTTCTTTGTCTCAGTTTCCCCTCCACCTTCATTCACTCCGTGTGTACCATTTCCCTTCTCCCAGCCTGTCCCCCTTCCACGCCTTGTCCTGTGCTGCTGCCCTCTGTTTGTGCTGATCACAGCCAAGCTCCAGCCCTCCCAGTTTCCCCCTGGGGGCTCTGGTTGCTGGTTTAGCTGTGGCTCAGTGCTGCTCTCCCTGGCTGCAGGTGGATAAGCACATCCGCCGCCTGGACGCCGACCTGGCGCGCTTCGAGGCCGATCTCAAGGATAAACTGGAAGGCAGCGACTTCGAAACCCCTGGATCTCGAAGCCTCAAAAGTGGGTGGATTTTATACTGTTGAAAGCCTTTAAGAACACTGGGAGCACGGAACCAGGGAGGCTGAGGTGTAAAACAGGCTCTGTGTTTCGGGAGGAGGGAAGGAAATGCACCACAGTGCCCTTCTCTGCTTGCCTTTAATACTCTTCACAATATTTACACTGGGCAATAGATGAAGGGAAATACAGTGCTGGAATCAAACTCACTGTGTCACAGTAAGGTTGGTACTGGATGTAAGGAGGGAGCTGGCCAAGGGGCAACTGATTGTGCCAAACCTGCACTGGTGTGTGGAACAGGGTGAGTTTCAGGCTTGATCTGTCACTAAGTAAGTTCTAAGCTCTTTTTGAAGGGAGATTTGCCTATTTGCCTCCTTTTAGCAGGATTTGAATACTAATCAAGCTGAAAAAAAGCAGGAAAAATCGGGAGGTAAAGGAAGATACAGGTTCTGTAGTGTATAATGAAGTCCTTGGTTTATTTGTGGCATAAAAATGTGTTTCAGAGGCAGCGTATTCAATTACATATGACATAAGGATTGTGCAGTTGCCTATGAAATAAGGATTTTGAGGCAATAACTGCATCAAAAGAACAACATCTGGGAATGTTGCTGTCACTCATATAGGCTGAAAAGATGGGGTTGGTTTTCCTTTCTAGAGGGACGGAGTCAGAAAGACAAAAGAAGCTCTCGTGGTCGAGGCAGGAGAACATCTGAGGAAGATACACCAAAGAAAAAGAAGCTCAAAGGAGGGTAAGGCAGAGCCAGGCCCAGCTCCAAGGACTTGGGCTTGACACTTGATGGATTTTCCATGAGCTCGAGTTACCCTATTTATGACTCGTGTCCGGATGATCAGCAGCCTTAGAGTGTTCTGGACTTGCTCTGCTTCATTGGTGTCCTGCCTGGGGCCAGCCAGCTTTGTTAATTAACTCCTTGCTTGGCATGTGGAAGCTCAGCATGCTTGGCACACTCTGACTGGAAGGACCGGATCAGCCTCTGTTGCTGTTGGCAAGCTGGGGGAAAATAGCTTTGATTTTTGTCACACAGCTATTTTTGCCTTGTACATCAGGACAGAAACTGATGTTGTATTGTTGTTCTGGCAATCTTGGACATTTTGGGGGGTTGTTTTCAAAGAATCCTGTCCTAAATAACCTTGAATAATCTAGCTTGGTTTGGGGAAGCAAGGAGGAAAGCATGTCCCCTCTCTATGATGTGATGCATGTTAAAGGGGCTCTGTTTGTTCTGATATTTTTAGTTGGTTAAATGGTTGGGCAGAAAACTAAAAATAGTTTCTGTGGACTGCTACTGACATGTCAACACATCTCTGTCAGAGCAAGACTGTTGACTCATACCTGACAACGAGAAAAAAATGTATATTGAAATAGACTGGGGCGAAAAAAACCCAAACAGGTTATTCTGCCCACAAGCAGGAGTGAGCTCAGTGATAATTTTGGTACTTTAGTCACATCATCTACAAATCCTTCTCTTAATTTTTCCTAGTCATGCTGTCTTGGATAATATGTGATAATGTAATCTAAACTCTAAAGTAGGGTTAGCGTGGTTTAGGGAAGATAATCATAAAACACTGATTTTCCTGAGTGGGATTTAAATCTTGGAAATGTCCAATCCCAGAGTGGTTTTGCCGGGGAGGAGCCTTAAAGTTCAACCAGTCCCACCCCCTGCCATGGGCAGGGACACCTTCCACTAGTCCAGGGTGCTCCAAGCCCCGTCCAGCCTGGCCTGGGACACTTCCAGGGATCCAAGGGCAGCCACAGCTTCTCTGGGATTCAACCTGTGCCAGGGCCTGCTCAGCCTGCCACAGAGAGGAATTTCTTCCCAATATCCCATCTAACCCTTCCTTCTGGCAGTGGGAAGCCATTCCCCCTTGTCCTGTCCCTCCAGGCCCTTGTAAGGTGGTGTTTCCTGCAGCTGAAACTGTTTTGTGCTTGCCCCCAGGTCTGAGTTTGCTGATACCATCCTGTCAGTGCATCCCTCCGATGTCCTGGACATGCCAGTGGATCCCAACGAGCCCACCTACTGCCTGTGCCACCAGGTGTCCTATGGGGAGATGATTGGCTGTGACAACCCAGATGTAAGCACTTGAGATTGCATTGATTTCCTGGTGTTTGCAGTATCCCAACCCTGTGCAGTCCCAGGAGGGGGTCGTTGCTCTCTCAGGTCACACAAATGCTGGGAACATCTGTGAATCACTAAGCATCTCCTCTCTGGGTTTCTCCTGTCTGTTTTGCAGTGCCCAATTGAGTGGTTCCACTTTGCCTGTGTGGACCTGACCACCAAACCAAAAGGGAAATGGTGAGTGTGGCAACATACAGCTTTGGGATTGTTATCAGGCTGCAGTTTGCCTCAACAACAATTAAAATGACAACAAGAATTAAAACCCTGTTGTGACCCTTCCTGGCAGAGAGGCTTTGCTCTTCTCATCAGAGGGTTTGCATCCTCTCTGACTGTGTTTGAAGGTAGAAGGTAGAGGGGGAACCTTCTTCCTAAAATCCATTTCCACAGGAGTCTTGGGTTCTGGTGGGAGCAAAACTGCCTGATAAACAGAGCAGGTTTTGACCTGATGTTTGTGTAAACTTGTACAGGTTAGAGCTGAGGTTTGCTGTATTGTCACTAGTTGTGGCTCTGCTTAAAAGTGAGAGACATATTTGTTTTTTTCACTTCTGGAGGCAAATGTTGAAGGCTTTCCAGGGTTTTACTTGTGTATGTGCTCATCTTGGGAAGAATCATGGGCTTGTTCTGTACTTAGTTTTGTCTAATGGGCTGCTTTAATTAACAAGGTGCCTGCCAGAAACAGGCTTAAGTGTTCACAAGCAATAAAAGCAGTTCTTGGGCTCTGTGCTGTTAATTTCAGGAGCTAATTACCCTGTCTCCCTGCCTGCAGGTTTTGTCCTCGTTGTGTTCAGGAAAGAAAGAAAAAGAAGTAAGGAGTAGAGGGGAATGCACCGCTGAGGCAAGAAGAATTTAATATATTCCTTCATTCACGTTGCAATATTACCTTTGATTATTGTTTTGTTAATCTGCCCTCCATCTTTTTCTGGTATGGTATTTAATTATCCAGTGGCCAGTTGTAATTCCTGTTCTTTCATAAGGAAATGATTTGGAGAGGGAGTCCCAAATCCCTTTTGCCACGGAGATTTTATTTATGTTACTCTTGCACAGTAATATTTGAGAGAAGGTGTTGCCTTTCCTGGCTGTTTCCATTTCCCTGAAGATCCTCTAAGGACATCACTGTGAAGATGAAACCTACAGTATTCTTGGAGGAAGAGGAGGTCGGATTTATTCCCAAAGTAAGATGAAGGCCTGAATTGTCAGCTGTGACTGCCTGTGTGGGTGAACCAGGAAATCAGGTTTTCGGGAAAGGCTCCATGAGGACACTGTGTTTGTTCCCAGGATGGTGTGCCTCTGCTCTTGGAGAAGGTCATTCAGGAATGTTCTAATTTCTTACTGGGCCACATTTGCATGTTCTTGACTTCTTTAAGCTGCCTTTGAGGTGTTGAATGTGAATCCTCGTGTTAACACAGTGCCAGTGGCTGCAGTGGAAGGGAGAGAGGAAATCAGGAGCAGGAAAGCAAAAGTCTGTGCTTTCTTCCTTCCTCTGACTTACAGTGGATCAGAGGTTGAGGGAAGACCAGAGATAAGTCTTGTCTTTATATCTGTCTCCTGCATCATGGGGTTTGCCTGCCTACAGTGACAGATGTAGTGCAGACAGGTGGTTCTGCTGGTGGAAGGGGAGGAAAAAGCCCCAAACTCCTGAACTGTGCTGGCTGTGTCCCTGAGTTGGTGGCAGCTCTGTGTGCAGGAGCTCTTGGAGACTGCTGCAAAGGCACAAAGAAACTTCCAGATAAGCTTTTCTTCTGCTTAATAAGCAGTATAGGAGATTAAAAACACTTCTCAGATTCTGGCACATGTTTTTCAAAGAAAAAAAAGGCTTTTCCTGTTTTACTCAGCCTCTTAATTGTGTTTTGCAATGAAGGAAAGTAGAACACAGCTCCTGCCACTCCTCCTCCCCTCTGGGGCTTTGTGCCTGCTGCTGACACAGATGAAACCTCTCAATCCTGAGGAAGCTTTTTGGTGAACATTTGGATTTATTGCATCTCCTCTGGGGAAAAAATAATCCCTGTCTCCAGGGCCCTGTCATTTAAAGTGTGATGTTGCACGTGGAGAGATGAAGCTTCCATAGTTCTCCTGGGAAAGCAGACAGAGAGATTAAAATCAGAGTACTGAAGGGAAGGAGGAGAGAGCACAGTCACACCAATCTGAACTCAGAGGTACAGCCAGCCCTCGTTTTCCTTCTGCCTCTTCATGAGAGCAGATCTGTGATACCTCCTGAGCCAGCCTGTAACCCAGTCCCCAGTGGGTGAGAGCTGCTCCTGCTGCACTGGGTTCTCCTGGGGTGTTGCTGTGTCCTGCCAACCTGTGTTGATGCTGTTTCAGGTTTTATTTTCCCCTTCTATCCAATGGTATCATGTACATTTATCTTTTTGTTTTTTTTCCCTTTTTTGCTAAGGCTTTGCTAGTGGCATCACCATAGATTAAGCATTTGATTTGAAAACAGTCTCAGAGTTCCACTCTGGAGGTCTTGCTGGAAGCGTGCCCTGAGGGAAGAGACCTCCCTCAGCTCCAAAATTGTGGTCAGGTAGGACAACAAACCACATTTTTGGAAGTGCTTTTGCGGCTTGGAAGAGCATTTTCCACTTTAACCAGCAATGCAAAAAGGAAAACAAGCTCTAGAAGGCAGAGCCCTCAGAAGGATAATTTGCCAGGAATGATGATCAGTGTGAGGTACAACATTCTCCTCTTTACAATTCTCTGATGTGTAAAGCATCAGAGATCTGATACCAGCAATAAATTCTCCCACTGGGAGCACACCAGTGCAGGGCTTCGATGGGCTCAGGGCAGTCTCCTGCCCTCTCACACCTGGCCCTTGAGATTTTTTACAGCTCCTTGCAGGCAGAAATACCAGTAGCCTTCGTTTTTTGCTCACTCGAAGGATTTAAATCTTCTGACTTTTGAATGTACAGTGTTAAATGTTCCCTGGAGAAAGGGTGATCCCTGAAAAACCCCACCCCGTGCCCAGCTTTACCACACCCAAACTGCAGCTCCAAACTTCAACCCCCCCCCAAATTCCACTTTTATAACAGAACCAACACCCCCCAAAAGTGCAAAGACAGCATAAACCCTTCTCTTTTTTTTTTTCTTTTTTAGGGGTAAACGAGAAAAAAAAAATAAGGAATGTAAACTTTAAAAAAAAAACAAATGTATATCTGTATTTTTGGATCTTGGAGATGATGGATTATATTATAAATAAAGTATTTTTGGGATTAAAAGGTGTGATGGGGGTGCTGTTATAACCTCCGGCCGGCAGGGGGCGTTGTTGCCCGCCCGCGCGCATGCGCCCTCAGCGCGGGCGGGCGAGCGACAGCGCCCCCTGGCGGCGTGAGGGGCGCATCGCCAACCCACGGAGCTCCCCATTCCCTCCCAGTTTACTGGGATAATCCCCATTTAATTCCGCCCCCAAGGGCTGCGTGAGGGTAAAAGACCCCCTAACCCACCCTAGGGCGGGGGGAGAAGGGAAGGGTCATGGCGTGGGCGGGTGTGTGGGGCCGCAGGGCCTGCGTGCTGAGGGGCCTGTGCAGGGCCTGTGCAGGCCAGGCCGGGCCTCTTCGCACCTGTGAGAGGTACCGTGTGAGGAGAAGGCCCTTCGGCATCCCCGGGGCGGAGGATGAGGCCTTCCTGCAGCGGGTGATGCCCGGCAGGGTGCTCAGCGGGGAGGAGGAGGTGAGACCTTTCAATGTGGACTGGCTGAAGTCGGTGCGAGGTGAGAGAGGGGCTATTTGGGAGGTGGGGGGTGGGTGTTGTGTGGGAAGTGCTCGTGCTCAGCGGTGAAATTTAGAAGGGGCAATGGCTAAATGTTTTGTTTAACACGTTCAGCTGAATTGGTGTATCTCTCTGGGCTAGGAAACAGACACAGCAACAAACAGGTTTTTATACCCTGTCCCATTCCTATTGGCTAGTACTAGGGAGCTCACAGCCTGGCCCAACATCCCACCCCCCCCAAAAAAGGTGCAAAAAACAGGTTAAAACACCCCAAATCCCAACTGTCAAAAACCCAGCTATCCCCTCCTCCCTCTTCTCCTCTTTACCCATGCAATTCCTCTGGCTGCAGCAAAACCTCAGCTCTGACAGTTGGGAAAGCCTCCTCCTTGCCTCTGTTGGCGGCAGGAATGGAAGGTTGGCTGAAGGAAATGTCCTCTTTATTTTTAGCATCGTGTCTGTGCACACCACAGAATATCGAGCTGGAAGGGGCCCCCAAGGATCAGCCAGTCCAACCCCTGGCCCTGCACAGACACCCCAACAATCCCACCCTGCCCCTCAGAGCATCACCCAAACCCTCCTGGAGCTCTGGCAGCCTTGGGGCTGTGCCCACTGCCCTGGGGAGCCTGGGCAGTGCCCACCACCCTCTGGGGGAAGGACCTTTCCTTGATATCCATCCTGACCCTGCCCTGACACAGCTCCAGCCATTCTTTTGGGTCCTGTCACTGCTCACACAGAGCAGAGAGCTGTGCTGCCCCTCAAAAATGAGGTTTTCTCCGAAAATATAGTCACTTAAGAATTGCCTGATACCTGGTAAACTTTCAGGCTTTCATTAGGAAGAATCTAAACCCTATAACTTACTAATTTTTTCCTGAAAGAAAGTGAGTCAAGTTTTGACTCACAAAAGAATCTGAAGCTTTGGGGAGACTTGACTTCAGCCTTCCAGTACCTGAAAGGGGCTAATAAAAAGGAGGGAGAGAAACTTTTTATGTGGGCCTGGAGTGACAGGACAAGAGAACCAGGGGGCAGGGTTAGATGGGATATTGGGAAGAAATTGTGCTCTCTGAGGGGGGTGAGGCATCAGCACAGGCTGCCCAGAGAAGCTGTGGCTGCCTCTGTATCCCTGGAAGTGTCCAGAGCCAGGTTGAACTGGACTTGGAGCAACCTGGGCTAGTGAAAGGTGTCCCTGCCCTTGGAAGGGGGTGGATGGAGGTGGCCTTCAAGGTCCCTTCCTACCCAAACAATCCAGGGATTCTGTGATTCTAAATCATAATTTTCTGTTGCTTTTGTCAAAGATTTCGTGAGAATTTAAACCCTTTCCTGTTCCCCCACTGGCAGCCAAGTCTACCTATATATGCACAGTTCTTGTGGGGCTTTAAGGGAATGGCTGCTATTGAAATGTTTGTTGTAAAAGTGCTTAAAATGCCTCACAGTGGAGGGAGCATTGTTATTTCCCACCTCATGCTTTCCCACCTGTTTCTTTCTGACCCCTGCAGAGCCACAGCTTGCCTTGAGAGTCCCTTGCTTTCATTGCAGGCTGCAGCCAGCTGGTGGTGAAGCCACAGACCACGGCAGAGGTGTCTCAGGTTCTCAGGTAACCTTTTCTGCTGGGCTTGGTGCTGGGGAGACTCAGGTTTGGCAGGTGAAGGGGACTTGTAGGTGTTTAAGCACCAGTTCCTTAAGTATTGAAGCTGCTGAGCTTCAATATTAAAGTTAATTTTAACTTTAATAGTTAAAATTAACTATTGCACAAGTACTCAGAGAGGAGCAGTTGTGTAGGAGGATTCAGGAGGGGCTGTTTGAAAAGGTGGAGAAGGTTAGCTCAGAACTGTGCAGTCTGAGGAGCTGTTGCATCCATGTCCCCTGGTTCCCTCGTGGTTCTGTTGGATCACTGCTTGGCTGAAGAGCTGAAGCTGCAGGAACCTGCTCCTGGCTCTGTTAGGACAGGTATGCAGAGCACAGGAAAGGCAGGCAGGGCTTCTGAAGGAACTCCTGTGCCGTGGGGCTCCGTGCCATCCGTCGTGCCAGAGCTGCTGGGAACTTGGAGAGGATGTGGTGGGTGTGCTTGGCAGGGATGTGGCAGGTGGAGCAGCCGAGGCACAGGCTCACCTTTTGTTGCCTACAGGGCATGAATTTCTTGAGGGGAGGAGGAGGAGCAGGGCAGTCATTTCTGCAACTGCTGCCAGAGGCTGGCTTGGCTGTTGGAGGCCACGGAGGGAGCCAGGCTGATAACAGATGGGAACAGTGAGCGGGGATTTCCAGGCAGATGTTGTGTGCCAGATGTGTGGGTGCACACAGGGCTAACCCCAGGTGTTCCTTCCTTGGCTCAGTGCTGGGTGAGTTCAGGCAGGAGTTGCACTTTCTCACTTTGGCACTGAAAATGTCCCTTTGTATCAACTTAATCTTTAATCTAAATTTAACTTCAATGCTGCTGAATTTTAAGGACCGTTAAGCACTGTCGAAACAGCAGACATTCATGTGGAGGTGGAACTCCTCTGATAGACTGGGTTAAAGGCCTTAAAATGCATAAAATTTCAGAAAGCTTTTCCATTCCAGGTACTGCCATGAGAGGAACCTGGCAGTGACCCCACAGGGGGGTAACACAGGCCTCGTTGGGGGCAGTGTTCCTGTCTTTGATGAGATCATTCTCTCCACTGCTCTCATGAACCGGATCATCAGCTTTGACAAGGTGTCTGGTAAATATGACAGAGACTCAGGCACAGAAATGAGTGCTGGGTCCCAAAACAGCTCTGTCCTGGGGACAGATAACAGCAGGACCAGCAGCAGCATGAGGGGTGTCAGGGGTTTGTTTGGATTTGGAGAGTTTGGGATAAGGCTGGTGTGGGTCTTTCAGTTCAGAGAGAGAGAACAGGCATTAAGTCACAGTTAATGTGACTGTGTTTTACCAGTCCAGAGCTGCGGGTGACTCAAGGATGGGTAGGAGAATTCCCTGGGGCATGCACAGATTCCTTGTGCATTTAAACCAAATCCCAAAGGAAGCTTTGGAGGAAGAGGTGGTTCCATCTGCTCTTACTGCTCCTGCCTCCTGGGGAGGGACCTTCTTCTTGGCCATCAGCTTGTAGCAGGGCGTTTCTGTTCCAGGAATCCTTGTGTGCCAGGCTGGCTGTGTCTTGGAGAGACTCAACGAGTACTTGGAGGAGCAGGGGTTTATCATGCCCCTCGACCTGGGAGCCAAAGGCAGCTGTCACATCGGGGGCAACGTGGCCACCAACGCTGGGGGCTTGAGGCTCTTGAGATACGGCTCGCTGCGAGGGACTGTGCTGGGCCTGGAAGTGGTAAGGCGAGTACCTGGTGCTTCCCTTCTCTGTTTAATCCTCTGCTTCTCACTGCCTCCTGCTCCTCTGGATACCCAGTGTGCAGACAAGTTCCTCTCCAGGCTTCCACTCTCGACTTTTCCTTGTTGGGCTCTTTTGAGAAGGGTCAGCCACATGTCCCTGTGCGTGTTGCACCTGTTAGTGCTGCTGCAGCTTCCACCTCTGCACTTCTTGCCAGAGGTGCTTTGGGTGGTTTTCTAATCCAGAGAAGTGAAAAGAAGGTATCTTTTTTTGGGGATCCCAGGTTACCTGCATGAGGTTGGTTCCTCTGAGCAGTGTCCTAAATCCAGGTCTCTGAACACTGCTAAATGCATCCTGCAGGACTCTCTTCAGTAGCTGCTCACTTGGCCGTTAATAGAAGCACAAGATCACAGACTGGTTTGGGTTGGAAGGGACCTTAAGGATCATCCTAAGGCTTAAAGCCCACCACATAATAACTGCTTTGGGTTCATCTGGCTGCTAGCTTTGTCCTAAAGCCCTTGGTGTTCCCCAGCTGCTTCTGCCCTACAGGCCTGTGCCTCAGTGTGTAAGGGCTGGATTAGGGGTTCTAAAAGATGTCAGGGCTGGGGAGCAGGGCACTAATGGGAAATAAATTGGACAGCTTGACTTGGTCTAATTGTGTAGGCTCAGAATGGAGAGCATTTGTATTTCAGGTCAGTCCCCCTAGTGTCCAAATAGCCCTTAACAACATGTCTTGGAGAAACTCAGCCTTGGTTTCAGGCTCAAGTGACTTGACTTCATTCTGCTTGATTGTTCACTGTTTCAAGTAGCATTTCATGTTTCTGTTGAATACTGGGAGCTAGGGCTGTGGAGAATGGCTGGTCTTGTCCACCACTGGTAAGAAAAGCAGAGCAAACTGTATCTTCTGTTATTACAGAAGGAGAGAAGTAAGGGGGAAATACCTACTCTATCCTGCCCAGGTAGGATATAGAGGGAAGGAGAAGCTGGCACTGTGGGAATGGGCTGCAGTTGGTGTCCCCCTGCTTGAGGCAAGTGGCAGCTTCCCATCAGCTGGGTCACAGGTAAGTTCATGATTTCAGATCCCTGCCTGGGAGCACTGACTGTGCCTCCATGTCCCCACAGGTGCTGGCTGATGGCTCAGTTCTGGACTGCCTGGCCTCTCTGCGCAAGGATAACACAGGCTATGACCTGAAGCAGCTCTTCATTGGGTCCGAGGGGACCTTGGGAGTTATCACTGCTGTCTCCATACTCTGCCCTCAGAAACCTAAGGCTGTAAATGTGGCATTCCTAGGTAGGAGCTTCTATTAACGATTTCACACCTGAATTCAGAGACTGGGAAGGGGTTATGGATGGAGAGGAGAAAGCACTGCTCGGCCTGGGAAATAGTGTGGGGCTCTGTGCTGAAATATCTGTGCAAATATTAAATATCTGTTGAAATAACTGCGAGGGCAGGTTGCTCTGTAAGGAAAGTAGAGCCCGGAGATTAGGCTGAAGGTGCAGGTAGGACAGCCCCCTCAGTGCTGAGGGCCCAGTCTGACAGTACCCAGATGAGGTGAGCAGGGCAAGTCTGTGACAGCAGGCAGAGGCAGCCACTGTCCAGGGGTCACCAGATGAGTCTGTGGTGGCAAGGCAAGGCTGGGAAGTCACATCTGCAGGACCTGGATCACAGAGTACATGGCCAAGCACAGCTCCTTCAAAGCTGCTTCTGGGTGTCCCTCAGCAGGGACAGTGTTACTTGTGGGGAGCCTTCCCTGAGCCTTTTTGTCTTCTCAGAAACCTCCAGGGAGCTTTGGGGGGTGGAGTCTGGTTTTCTGTTCCTAATTCCTCTGTGTGTTCTGTCTGAAGGGTGTCAGAGTTTCGCCAAGGTTCTGGAAACATTCACAACCTGCAGGGCCATGCTGGGTGAGATCCTGTCTGCTTATGAGTTCATGGATGAGAAGTGCATGGAATTGGTTGAGAGACACCTCAGGCTGTCCAGCCCAGTGACAGGTACTGGTGACACTCATGCTGTAGAAAGAGGTATTGCACTGTTTGGGGATTTTTAGCCTAGTTTTAAATACTTTTTAAGGGTGACTTACTTTAAAAAATTGACTCAATGACTTTTGAGAAGCCTGTGAGTGTGTGGGCATTCTTCATGATTTTCGTACCCAGTATTCCATTTCAAACACCTTTTGTCTTTAAAGATAAGTCTTTTTACTTCTGCTTGTTCCCACAAAACTGCTGGTTTTCTGAAAATTGGTGGCTAAATAAAGGATAGAGAATGTCTCTGAAGTGCCCTACAGATAAAAGATTGCCCCTTGAGCTCCCCTTCTGCCTGGCACTAGGGAGTCTGAGCACGTAACATGTGCCAAGCTTGGGAAAAGGTCTAAAACCTGCCCGAAATTCCTGTGTTTTACCCCAGGGCATCTGCTTACTTTGTCTTCCCTCACTTTCAGGCAGCCCTTTTTATGTTTTAATTGAAACTTCGGGTTCCAACTCGACTCACGATGAAGAAAAATTGAACAACTTCCTAGAACAGGCCACGGCTTCTGGTTTGGTCACCAATGGAACTGTGGCAACAGATGACAAGAAAATAAAGGCAAGTCAGCCTTTCCTCTTCCACAAATCTCTTTGGCCAGGATTTGTACTTTTCATAGGGAAATGTTCAGGCTGATGCTTGGTATAAGCTGGCACCCAAGAGCTGCTTGGTTTATTTGTATTTCTGTGGTGTTTGGTTGCTCAGATGCTGTGGAGCCTGCGGGAGAGGATCACTGAGGCCCTCACTCATGATGGATACGTGTACAAGTACGACATCTCCCTGCCTGTGGGGAAGCTCTATGACCTCGTCACTGACATGAGGGCTCGGCTGGGCCAGAGTGCCAAAAACGTGGTGGGCTACGGCCACTTGGGTAAGGGGGATGCTGGAATGAGGTGATTGCCCCTCTGTGTTCCACGTTTAGCTGTGCAGCTTCCTGGTAGTGCTGAAGTTTGGGGTTAGATTAGTGAGGGGCATAAGCTGAGGGCTGTCAGAAGAGGAGGGTGCATCGGGATCTTTGTGTTTGAATTTCAGTGCCCTCAGACTGTTTTCTGTGCATTAAAGGCAGGTTGCTGGCCAGCCAGCCAGGGAACTGGGCATTTGTAACTTCTTGCTCTGTACTTTCTATTTAAACATGTAACTTGTTCGATTGGACCATCAGTTTGGTTAGTGTGCTTAGACACATTTGGCAGATATAAACTTTTTGGTCCAAAGTGATTAGTCCTATTGGAAATTAATTTTTAGTGAGCCACTAACCTTTCAACAGAGAGTGATTAAGATAATGCACAGAAAGGCCAATACATTTGTCATCATGATGGGAAACTAATCTGATTTTACAGGCAGGTAAATTGCACGCTTAGCAGGGTTGTTCTGTTGCAAAAAAACCCTAGGAACAGTCTTGAGCACGCTTCATTAGGGATGATTTGAAAGACATGTTGCATAACAAAGGCTCCCTGTGGCAGCTCTTGGAATTAAGGATTAAGCTGTTTGCTGTGAGGGTTTGCTGGGCTGCAGGAAAAGGATCCGGAGGGAGGAGGATGAGTAAATTTCGTTTATCTTCGTGTGTTTTGTCTTTGGAATACCCAGCAGCTCTGTGCTTAATCAAATGCCATCACACAGTGGCAAAAGGAGAAACTGTTCTGCTTTCTTTGTTTCTGTTGACACAATGCCAAAGCGCATTTAGAGCACTGCACAAACATAATAGGGAGAGAAAAAGTGACGAAGGGCCATGTTAAAATCTAATGATCATTGTGAAATGCCCTCGGGGAAGTCTTTGACACGGCATCACGGTGGTGGCACAATAATTAATTCAGCACAGTGGGACTTTTAAAATCACAAAAGTTGGAGTTTGAAAGTAGCGTAACTCACAGCCCTTCCTCAAATATTGCACTGGAAGCGTGGAAAAACAAAGATCTTATTTGAATGACTTGTGCACAGAGAGGCTGACGTTTATAGGACAGTGAGCTTGTCCTTTTCGCCCAGTTTGCAGACGAACAAAGGCCCCATTGTCTGAGTTATGTGAAGGAGCCAGGAACGAGTATCCATTGCAGGGCCCCCAGGCTTTTCTTCCAGACCCACCTCTGCGATGTTTTCTTCCAGGAGATGGGAACTTGCACTTGAACATCACGGCAGACTCCTACAGCCAGTCCCTGCTGGAGGCCATCGAGCCCTTCGTGTACGAGTGGACTGCGAGGTGCAGTGGGAGCATCAGTGCAGAGCACGGGCTGGGCTTCAAGAAGAAGCACTTCATTCAGTACAGCAAACCCAGCGAGGCAGTGGCGCTCATGCAGCGCTTCAAAGCCATGCTGGACCCCAAAGGGATCCTCAACCCCTACAAGACACTGCCCGAGAGCAGCACGGGCTGAGGAGCCAGCACAGCACGGCTCAGCACCTGCACTGTGGCCATAAACACGCTGGTGCACCAGCAAGCACGTGGAGGGCTCCGTGTTTGATTGATTGAGGGGGATGGAACAAGGAAAGGATCGTGGCTGCTCTTGTCAGGGGTGCCTGCTCTTGGTGAAGAACTCACTGCTGTGCTTCCTATTTAATCTGAACACTGAAATCAAACATGCAGCTATTGTGTCTGGGTGTTCCAGCTCTTTGGATTTGCTCAGGGACAGCAACCAGAGGAGGTTCTGTCTAAGTGTGTGCAAGTGAAGCATCAGAGACACAGGGGAACCTGTGCATGCAAATCTTCCAAGTGAAGATATTGCTCTTCCTCGCTTGTTTTATATAATACACTTATCCCAAAGCCCACAACAACAGCAGGTTATGGCCTCTTTAGTGATGCCACCTCCAGGCTGTCCCAGATGGGCATCAGTGTTGTCCCAAGGATAGGTTTGCAGTCCTGGAAGGACAGAGAAATGAGGATGCCTGGAGACGCAGCTTCCAGGTTTTATCTGCTGGAGGGGAAATGCCAAGAGCCAGGCTGAGGGAGGGGATCCCAGCACATCCATCTGCCAGGGCCAGCCTGTAGGTGTGCCAGTATTTCCTGCTTCCTTGACTTCCAGGCTGTCTTTACACCAAGTCATGATTTCCTCTCACAGAGAGATGTATAATTATCCCTCCCAACCTGTGTGCATGGAGATAATAACAGTGATGTTACAATCACCCAGAGGGATAATCCAAAAAGATGGGGCTTGGAGCAGGCTGGTCTAGTGGAAGATGTCCCTGGCCATGGCACAGGGGTGGAACAAGAGAAGCTTTAAGGCCCCTTCTAATCCAAAGTATCCTGTGATTCCAAGCTGGGAGTGCTGTGGACTCTCGAGGGACAACAGGTCTTGCAGATCTAGATAGATGGGCCATCGTGCAGTCATCAGTGGCATGAAATGTAACAAGTCCAAGTGCCAGATTTTGTGCCCAAGACCAAGTGACACTGAGCACAGGTATAAACTGAGAGAAGGAATTGCAGGAAGGATCTGGGGGTGCTGGTTGGCAGCAGCTCAGTAGGAACCAGCAGCAGCCAGGAGGGCAAACAGCATCCTGGAGGAATCTCACACAGCATGGCCAACAGGCCAGGAGAGAGGATGGTCCCACTGTGCTCAGCACTAGTGTGGCCTCACCTGGAGCCCTGTGGGCCAGGCTGGGCCCCTTCATTAAAGATGGTGGGAAGGTACATGAATGTGCCCAGAGCAGGACCACCACACTGGTGCCAGGGCTGGAAGGCATGTCCTGGGAGAGGGCTGAGGGCTCTGGATTTCTCTGGTTTGGAGAGGAGGCTGAGGGGTGACCTGAGGAGGGGAAGTGGAGAGGGAGATGCTGATCTCACAGGAATGGCTCAAAGCTGTGCCAGGAGAGGTTCAGATGGGACATTAGGAAGTGTTTCTTTACAGAGTGACTAATCAAATACTGCAACAGGTTTCCTGGAAAGGTGGTTGATACCCCCAGACTGTCAGTGTTCAAGAGGCACTTGGACAATGCTGTAACTTTAGGGCAGCCCTGAAATGGTCAGCCAGTTGGACCAGATGGTTGTTGTAGGTCCCTTCCAGCTGGACTGTTCTATTCTAACATGGAGGGATTTGTTGGTTTTGGGATTTGGTTTTATTTGCTACAGTCTGTTTTGAAATAATAGAAGAGATTGTAATTTATGGTTTGTACAAAACCACATTGTTATCCTTGTGCTGCAGAGTGCAGTGAGTCATCTGGTCTGCTCGGTGCTTGCTTGTCATATCCGTATTTACCAACACATGTCACTATAACCCAGGCTCTGTTGTATCCAAATGAAGCAGGTGATGATTGGGAAGAGCCTAGGGATTTACCAGAGGTAAATAGTGTCACTAACCTGACCACCTTCTACAACAAAATGACATTTCCTGTCAACATGGGGACAGCAGTGGATGTCAGCAAAGCCTTTGACGCTCTTTTCCACAGTCTTCTCCAGGTTGGACAGGGGTGTGAGAGGCCTGGTCTGGTGGAAGGTGTCCTGTGCCCTTGGCAGGGGAGTTGGAACGAGATGAGCCTCCAACCCAAACCATCCTGTGATCCTGTGATTCTCCTGGACAAGCCTTCAAGGCACAGAGCAGCTGGGTGGGCAGTGGGGCAGGGGGGAAGCTGGCTGTGCCCCAAGGGTGCTCATTGGTGGTTTTTACTCAGGTGTCCTGGTTTGGGAAGCCTGACTGGATGCCAGGAGAGTAGGAAAGGTGGTGTATTCCCCAGCTGCTGTGTTCTCCACTAGCTGCCTTTCAGTGATTTTGGCTCTTCTACAGAGCAGTGACATAAATGTTCCATCCAGAGCCTTTTTCTTGGAAGAAAAATCATCCTGAAGAGTCAGTTTTCTTCTGTTTTAACCCAGAACACAATCTCTACAAGGCTGCAAGCTGTTGGGTTGCATTAAGGATGCTGACTTATGCTCAGCACTGTGTTGCAAACACCCTTCACAATACAATTCTATGATCACACCTCTCTCAGCTTGGCCACGCGGATGCTTTTCAGAGAAATGCCTTCATATGTTACATGGCCTGCCAGTACCTAGTCCTGCCCTCCAGTCTTGTCCCTTCAACCCTTTCTCTCTACTATGGCACACTCCCCACCTCTCCATTCCTCAAGACCAGTTAGGGATGAGCTGATCAACCTCTCCCTGGGTGAAGTGCAGCTATCATTAGCAACGAGGAAGAATTTCTTCACAGAAAAGGTTAAACATCAGAAGGGGCTGCCCAGGGAGGTGGTGGAGTCCCCGTCCCTGGAGTGTTCAAGGAATGACTGGACATGGCACTCAGTGCTCAGGTTTGTTGACAAAGTGGTGACCAGTCAGATTGGACTTGATGATCTTGAAGGTCTTTTCCAACCTAAGTGATCCTAGAATTCTGTGGTTCTGAGAAGGAGAAGGCAGCCTGTGGAACACAGCCTGTGCTACGTGGGTGTGAGATGATGCAAAAATATGAAAAGTCCATGATGTTTTTGGAGAAGAAATATGCAGGGTTTGCTTTCTGCCAGGATAAGCTGATGCAACTCGTTCTTTCCCAGTCAGACTATTTATATTCTCTACCTTTTTCCTACACCATTCTTTTCCTTTTTTCCCCCCAAACTACTGACCATCACTGTTTAAAATACAGGCTTTCCACATGAAAGGCTCTTTTTGGGAAGCGGAACTTTCCATACTCCTGTTTTTCATCTATGTATGGAGAGAGTGCTCAGGAGGGAATTGAGACTGACACACAACCCGGTGCTGTGGGCAGGGAAGTTCTGGCTCCATTTAACCATCTTCCTTACACGTGGAGGTCCATGTAAGTTTTACTGTTTCACTAAACAATAGAGCAGTTCGCTGAGGGGGTAGAAGGGAGGAGTTACTGTAGGGTTATTTTACAGTAGCTCTCCTAGACCTTAAACACCAGCATTACTCTTCAGTTCCATGTTTTCAGTTATGCTTTCAAATAGGGGTGCACTGTTGTTTGGGAAGGAGAGGCAGGGTGGATACATGTATGTGTATTTTCAGAAAGAATCATTGTGGCAGGGAAATCTTGTCCAAAATTCAGTTTTTCCTGGGACAGGCAAACGTTAGGATGATGTGGATGCTCCACACTTTGAAGCAGTGATCTCCTGGCACAGTGTGGAAGCACTTGGCTCTCTGTACTGGTTTTGCCTCTCTCTGTACTGGTTTTTGGCTGGGATAGAGTTAGTTTTCTTCACAGTAGCTGGTCTGGGGCTGTGTTTGGAGCAGCAGTGGAAGCACAGGGATGTTGTGGCTCTTGCTAGGCAGTGCTTGCACAGCATGAAGGTCTTTTCTGCTCCTCATGAGGGGCTGGGGTGTGCAAGGAGTTGGGAGGGGACACAGCTGACCCCCCTGACCACAGGGGTATCCCATGGGTAGGACTCTGTGCTCAGCAGTAAAAGTGGGGGAAGAAGAAGGAAGAAGAGGGGGTGTTCCCAAATCACATTTCCATGTGATGGAGCCCAGCTTTCCTGGAATGCCTGAACACCTGCCTGTGATGGGAGGCACGGAATGAATTGTGAGTGCAGGTTTTGCTTTACCTGTAAAACTCCCTTTATGGGAACCCGTGGGTTTTTGCACTTCCACCCTTCTGATCATCCCCTTCCTGCTGTGGGGGTGTGAGTGAGGGGCTGAGCAGGGCTGAGCCTGCCCAGGCACTGCCCCCCAGCATGGAGCAGAGCCCCTGTGGAGCTGTGAATCCAGCATCCTGCTCACTAATCCTGCCTCAGCTGGCTGACCTTCCCTGCCCCAGGCTCTGAGCAGCCCACCCCCACATGAAGGCAAGTATTTCTGGCTGGCACCGTTTTGGTTTGGGTTTTGTTGGGGTTTTTTTTTGGGTTTTTTTTGGCATAACCAAACCTGACAATTAGTGTACAACTCCCCGAGAGAGAGCAATGAATCAATTGTAAAAGTGTGGAAAATGGGCTTTTGTGATCCGTGGGCTCTACCAGCTCCTGAGCAAGAAAAGGCACAGCTGACGTGTGTAATGTAACAGGAGAAAGAGGCTGATGAAATGTGCCCCCTCTGCCAGCAGCAGCTGGTGCCGTGCCAAGAGTAACCCTAGAAATTCTCTGTAAAAGAGCACATTGACTCAGATTCTACCAAAAATCTCAAGGAAGGCAACCCTACACCTTGCTAATCTCTGCATCTTGGTAAGCACTGGGGTTGGGGCTGGCCTGGGCAAGCTGTGATTTAAAAGGAAATGCTCTGTGTTTGGGCACTCTGAAGATGGAGCACCACGAGTGAAGGATCCTGGAGTTCGGAGGGCTTGGCTGTTGGTGGGGCAGGCTGGGACACAGCACACGAGGTTTGGAAAGGTGGCACTGTGGGTGGGGAGGGAAAAGGGACCACCAGGAGGTGCATGGAGTGTGGCATGGCCATAAAAGACCAAAAGCAACAACTTAATGCCCCCTGATCCAGGCTGGGAGATGTGGGTACACCTCTTGTTGCCCAAATGAGGAAAGCATTGGCTTCCTCCCTGTGTGGGGAGCAGGGAGATGACCCCACCTCCAGACCTGCAGGACAAATCCTGCTCTCCCCAGGGCAGTTTGCAACTGTCAAACCCACTTTGTGAAGTGCTGGTGTACAGCAGCCTCAGTGGAATTTTAAATTCCTGCATAATGCAGGTTGTAATGGTTGTTAACACCAGGAAGTCATTTTGGAAACAAACTATAAAATAAGGCCCCTTTTAGGGGCAAGAGTTCTTCCCCCACAAGGCCTGGATACAGCAGAGTGTCTAAGCCCCTAACCTCCAGCTACAATAATTGCATTTTTCCCAAAAAGTTGAAAGTCTGAATGTTTTGAGAGGAATTTTCAGTAGGTGAACACCATTCCTGTTTTGCTGATGTCCCTGATTTCCTCTTACCAAATGTGTCTGGCAGGGAATTACAGTCCTGACCCACTGAGCAAGCAGCAGAGGAAGGGGATGGCAGGCACTGACTGGGGCCCGGGCAATGTGACATTCAGGGTGACAAAGGGACCAATCCCTCTACCAGCACCTTGCCTGGATCCTGCCATGAACCCCCCACAGCTCCCTCCGGCAGCCAGGAGAGGAGAGGGTCCCCACGAAAGGGTCCCTGCCAAATCTTTCCTTCCCTGCAAAGCTGTTGCAAACACTGTGTCCCGAGGCAGCTCTTTATACCTGTGTGGATGTCCTGCCATACCAGCACTTTCCATGGCTTATTAATTAACTCCCACCCACTCCAGGGAACACCTAGCCACTCCCTTTGTCCTCACCTATCCCAGCCATTTATAGCAGCGAGGGGATGCTAGAAATAGAGACGTGGCCACTGAGAGCCAGAGGAGACGAGAAGGGTACTGGAATCGATTTGCAAAGGAGATACTTCCCAGCTCAGAGCAGCATGAAAAGCCCTGGGTGCACTCCAAGGTAAGGGCAGAGGGAGCCGAGTGCTCACCGTGCCGAATTGAAACTCGCCTTGCGGGAAGGTCTGGTTCAGGTAATCCCTGGAAGTTGTTAATAACCTACAGACTTAGTTCCAGTTTGCTCCAGTGTAGAGATTTGTTTTGCCATGAATATTTCTGTCCTGTGTCCCAGGTCTTTTAATTTGAAAGAGCCTCGTTAAGTTGACGCAGAGGTCTGTTATTTTCTGCTTAAGCCAAAGCAACCAGGAGGTTGTCCCAAGCCTTAAAGCATCTGTAGCGGCACCTCCAAGAGAGGTGGTTTTCCATGTTTTCTTCACAGCTGGGAGATGTCACGGCACAGGTTGGAAAGGCAAGTGGAGCCTCCGGCACCAGCCCTGCCGAGCACTCTGGAAGTTTTTTGGCTTCTTGGAAGAATTGTGTGCCTTAGCAGTCAGCTCCCAAGTGCTTCCTCCAAAGGCTCCCAGGCTGGTTGCGTGCCACAGATGCTTAGGTAACTTCAGTGCAACGTTCGAGTTGGGGATTTCTCTCTTGAGCTTTGCTTTGCCAGCTCTTTTCCTGGTGTTTTCCAGCCTAAACAATTCCATGGTCCTGTTCAGGTCAGAAACTTGCAGTGTTGTGACAAAGAGGGGTGTGTGTGTGAAACGAAGAGCACAGTCTTTAAGGCTCTCACAGAGGTGTGTCAGGGCAGCGGGGGCCAAATGAGTTAAACCCCAGTGCAGGTTTGCAGGACACAGAATCCTGGAATAGCCTGAGCTGGAAGGGACCCACAGGGATCATTGAGTCCGACTCCTGGCTCTGCACAAGACAACCCCAAAACCCATATGTATTTGAAGCATATAGAGCCTGAAATGCAGTCATTGTTCTCTGCAGACTTTCAAGGAGGTGTCATGTCTTACATGTCACTGAAAGCAAGGTCTGGTAGTGAATCCCACACTGGTCCTGGGTTGTTTTCTGGCAGAGCAGTTGCAGTGTCTAAAACAGAGCTGGTATGCTCTGGGTAGAGGTCCTACATGGTTTTTATCAGTAAAAACCTTGAAGCATTTCAAGAGCTCATTTGTTTACAAGCACAGTGTCTGCAGGAACGATGGAGGTTTGTTGTGAGAGGAGGGAAAGGTGCCACCAGTTTGCTCCTTTGTGAGGGGTTTATTCAGCCACCCTGTTCCCACTGTGTGTGTGGGAATGCCCCACTACACCCAGGGAGAGCCCCTGTGAGTGCAGCTGTGGGTGGCTGAGCCTGGAGGGTGGTGGGGACAGGACTCCCTGTGGTCATGAGGACCCAGCTGCATGAGTGCACCGACCAGCACCCCACATACCTCCTCTCACCATCCCCGGGGCTCTCTTTTCCCACACTCCTCCCTGGGGATCACCTCGATCCCTGCCCTTGGCCCTTCCCCTGGACACCTCCACTGCACCCCTTTGCTGGGCTGGGGTGCAGCAGAGTCCCCTCCATGGCCCCACTCCCTACTTGCTCCCTGAGCTGGAAGGCAGGAATCTTTCCATGCATTAATCCATCCGTCCCAGGCAGAGGAACAGGCAGTATGCCATGAGAAATGCATCATTTGTCACCCTCAGGACATTCTTGGCACCTCTGTGGGCTGTGTGCCACAGAAATCAGTCACTCTTCCTTCTTAAGACTGGCCCTTCTGGGAAGCTGCCATGGTTTTGACCTAGATAATTTGGACCTTTATCCCCCCTGTGTCTCTAGATGCAAAATCCAGCTGTTGTTTGATTTGGGGCAGAAGCCAACCAAGTGAGTCTTCAGGGAGCTAAGAGATAAGCTTTGTGTGCTGAACATGTCTGGAGATTTGGTGGCAGGAAGGCACTTTGTAATCCTTTATTTAAGTAAACAATCATTAAAATATCATGGGATGCCTTGAGATGATTAGATGCAGAGGTCTACAGAGCCTGTCTCCTTGCAGCAGAAGGGGCTGATAATCCAGAGCACACTGTGAACCTGGTCTGCCTTCAGGATGATTTTGGGTGTATGTGATTTGTTTGCCCCATAAAACATCCAACAGAGGTGCCGTTCTGGGGACACCACCCAAACAAATGGGCCATTATTGCACTAATTAAACTCGACAGAAAAGATGCAAAAGGAGGACATCCCCAGTATAGGAAGGACCTCCAGGCGGGCAGGGTGTTGTGTTTTGGAAAGCCACTGCACCAACAACAGCTTCAGTTTAAATAAAACCAAGAAGAGTGGCTGCGGCTGCGTGCAGCAGATGTGAGCCTGCTCACTGCTTGTTGGGCCCCTCTGCCTTCCTTTTCCCATCCCATCCCCAAGGATCAGGGATTGTCTCACCCTGTACCCTCAACAGATGCAGGACCAAAAATTAGGAAATCCTGAAGGAATCTTGCCTGCAGCTATGTCTGGAAACTATTCTTGCAGAAGCTGTGCTGCAAATTCCTGAGAGGTTGGTACCAGCTGTGGCTGAGGGTGTTCCCTGGCTTTGGGAAGGGCCCTTGGAGGAAGGCATGGGGCCTTGCTTGCTCCCTTGGGAGAGTAGGAACCATGAGTGTGACCATACTGTGCAGTAAACTGGGGTTATATATTCTCCAAACAACTTAAAGCCCGAGCCAGGGCTGGTGGATTTTGGGAATGGTGACTGAACACATGAACTCACAATGAGTTAAAACATCAGAGAAGTCAGATCAAGCTTGGTGATGAAAAATTCCTTTTTGGTGGGCATCACACCTTCCAAAGATCCCCTCCGTGTCCCAGCTGGAGTGCACTGGTGATGATTGTGGTATCACAGGATGGTTTTGATTGGAAGGGATCTTAAAGACCCCTTGGACCCATTCCAACCCCCTGCCACAGGCAAGGACACCTTAATACATGGTGGGTGCCCAATTAGTGCTGGAAAAGATTCCCCTCCCATCATTATCCAGCCCTCCCATTTAAAAGCGGGGTGTAATTAATTCATTACAAGTGCTGTTTTGCTATTAATTGATTTTCTGACTGGAAAAGCCTCTGTCATGTTGAATAAACCCCTCAGTTTAGTGTTTCTTTGTGATCCCCATCTTCTGGAGTGATGCGATTACAAGAGCTGCTCGGGTTTCTCACCAGGAAAATCTTTATAACCCTACAAAGGGCTCGTTTTCTAGTGAATAATCTGGGAGCTTGAATAGTGAATAAGCTCTAAAGCCCCGGAAAACCAAAAGAAAAGCAAAACAAAAGGCAGCAGAGCAGAGTGGAGGCTGTTGGAAAAGCTCGGGCTCTGCATGAAGCACGCTGTGTCTTGCCAAAGGCCAAAATTAGGAGAATAATAGTGAAAATGCAATTTCTCCCTGTCTTGCCTCTTAACACCAGAGCTGCTGACAGAGCTGGGGGGGCCAAAGGTGCCACCACGGACACCTAAACCTGGGCAAGGTGCAAGGTTTGGTGGTTCAGGGAAGGACTATCAGATAAAAATCCACTGAAACTCCTCTCTTTTTTTTCCAGGCATATCAGGTGTCTGATCATTTTCAGCCTGTGCTTGGGACTCATCTTCCTGTCAGGATTCTTCCATGTGAAGGAGAAGAATTACAGGTAAGTGAAGCAGAAACAACATTCAGGCATCTGGGACATAACTGTGTCACCTCATTTAGCTCTCCTGAGGCTTAGGATGAAGGGCCGTGCGCCAAAATAAGTCCTGGGACTGTGTTTGGGTGGGCAAGGGATCAAATTAGCCAAAGTGCAGGGCAAAATCAGCTGAAGAGGGAAAGAAAAGGGATTTTGCTGAAGCCTTTGGGTAAGTGAGAAGCTGGAGAAGGAGAAAACTCTTGATATCTGTGGTGGAGGGATGGGGCTGCTTTGGGTGCAGCCTTGCACCAGCTGGAGGTGTGGTGTCAGAGGAGCACCAGGGCTTGGCTCTGCCAGGTCTCAGAGATGGGGTGCAGCATGGAGAGCCTGTTTGCCCCACCTGTCGCCTTCCTGCAGTATCTCAAAGAGCCCTGAGGAGCTGCTGATCCCTTCCACGCCGTGCCATGCCAAGACAAACGTCATGTTCCTCAAGACCCACAAGACAGCCAGCAGCACCGTGCTCAACATCATGTTCAGGTTTGCAGAGAGGTACAACCTCACCGTGGCCCTCCCCGCCGACCAGCTCCTCCACCTGGGCTACCCAAGGACTTTCGTGGCCCACTTTGTGGAGGATTTTAAAGCCATAGGCCAAAACTACAACATCATGTGCAACCACCTGCGGTTTAACCCCTCTGAGGTAAGAAGGAGCCACAGCACCTGCAGGCAAACCTGCTTGGGACCACGGTGCCTGCAGAATAATCTCTTCTTCCTCCCACAAATAGGTGCAAAAGGTGATGGCAGCCAACACCTTCTACTTCTCCATCCTGAGGAACCCCATTCCTCTGCTGGAGTCTTCCTACATCTACTACAAGAACAATGTCCCTGCCTTCAGGAGGTCCAAGGATGTGAACGAGTACCTGGCATCGCCCACACGGTATTACCACCCAGAGGACTACAGGCAGAACATCTACGCAAGGAATATCATGTGGTTTGACTTCGGCTACAATAACAATGCAGAGGACAACACAGAGTACACCCAGGCTGTCCTGGAGGAGATCGAGCAGAACTTCCACCTCATTCTGATAGCAGACTACTTTGATGAGTCCATGATCCTCTTGAAGCACGCCTTGTGCTGGGATCTGGATGATGTGATTTACTTCAAGCTCAATTCCAGAAGTCAGGACACTGTCCAGACCTTGACTCCGGAAAGCGAGGAGCGCATAAAAGTGTGGTGTTCCCTGGACTGGAAGCTCTACTTGCACTTCAACCAGAGCTTCTGGAGGAGAATTGAGGAGACCATAGGGCTCGAGGTGCTGGAAAAGGAGGTGGATCACCTGCGAACCAGACAGAAGGAGCTCATGGAGACCTGTCTCTTGGAGCAGGAGGCAGTGGGGAAGGATCACATCAAGAACAAAGCTCTCCTGCCTTTCCAGTCAGGGGCTGCAAATATCCTGGGGTACAACCTCAGACAAGACTTGGACAACAGGACCCTGAGAACCTGCCAGAGAATGGTCATGCCAGAGCTTCAGTACACGTCCTACCTTTATGCTGTCCAACACCCACACAAGAAGAGGAAGCAGCTGGGATTGCCATTGCTGTGGACCAGTCTCCAGGAGAGGAGGCACCTCCCAGCCACCAACTAGGACACGTAACAACCCACTGGGGCTTCCCACTGCTTTGCATCACCCCCTGTCTGGCATGTAACTGACCCACAGGACTTTTGTGCCTGGGGGGGACAGCACTGGGGGCTTTGTTTGGGGTCACCAAGTTGGTGGTTGGTCCCTTTTTGGGGACCTTGAGCCAAAGACTCTGCACTGGCCACATCCTGGGTGATCCCGTTCCCTGCTGGGCAGGCTGCAGCTGGTGTAGACATTCCAGCTTCTTAATCATTAATCATGGGTGTAATCATTTGCCTGCTTTTGATTTTATTTGATATCCATCATTACGTGCAATCTGGTCACAGCTCATTGGAGCAAGTCCTGACTTTTTAGGTTTAGGGGAGGGGAAGGGGGCACACTGACTGGTTGCCTTTCTCCATGGCGTGTGAGATGTTCCCCTCACCTGTGTCATGAGGTGTGGAAGCCTCTGCCCCACATGGGACACCTTGGTGCTCCCCTGGGAGCATATTTTGTGGGTTTGCTCCTCTCTCTTGGGTGAGGGTCCCTTATCCATGGGCAGGGAAGGTTGTTTGGGGTCAGCATCTCTGAAGCCCTGTATCAGCATGGGTTTTGCTGGGTCTCCCTTTGCTGTGTTGGCCAAACTCTCCTGCATGGGTTAGGTGGGGATGGGGTGAGGCACAGCCCTGGGCACACTGGTGCCATCTAGGTCCCCACTGCCACCTGGGCTGGTGTGAGCAGGAGGAGACACTGGCCCAGCTTTAAGGAATATTGGCACTGTTGGCACTGACAGGTGTGCTGGGCACTGGTGATGAGCAGTGACACCAAATCCATTGGGCTGGTGCTGCCACCCTGACCAGCCTTCCTGGCACTGCCACAGCAGCAGGGCCATGGGTGGTGGGATGGGATTGGGATGGGGATGGTTGCTTGGCTGGCAGCTGCCTCAGGGCTGAAGCTGTGGGGCAGCAGCTCCAGCTGGGAAGCAGGAGGGATGCTGTCAGGGTGGGAAGCAGAGCCAGGATTTTCCTCAGCTCTGTTTAAACCTAGCAGGGAAGCAGCTGAGGCTGCCCTGCAACCTGTTCTCCTCACAGCCCGGGTGTCCCGCAGGAGCAGCAGGGATTAACAGCATTTTCACGGTTCCCTGCTCCAGGAACCCTCTTAACCCAAGGCTTGGGAGGCGTTTGTGCCAGCAGGGCGGAGCAGCAGGAGCCACACGTGGTCACCCTGGGCCATCCCAGGGGCCCTTCACGGGCAGTTCTGCAGCCTCCGCCTCGGTTTTCCCCTTGGAGCTTCTGACCCGTGACTTGCCCTGTGAATTTTGTCAAGCCCTCTAAGCTAAGTCGATGGCAGAGATGGAATATAGGTGTAAAAAAGAGTTTCTTAGTAGCTGACCTGTGTGCAGATGGAGGTTCTGGGCAGGCTGGGGGTTCTGTGAGGGCTGGGGATCCTGGGGGTCCTGGGAAGGCTGGGGATCCTGGGAGAACTGGGAGTTCTGGGGAGGTTGGGGGTCCTAGGGCAGGGCTGGGACTCTCTGGCCCACATCCCCCAGGCAGGGCAGACCGTGGTGAACATGGGCTGCAGCACTTGGACAGTGAGGTCTGGCCTCTCCCAGCCTACAGAAGGAGGGAAACTGAGGCAGGAGATGTAATTCCCCCCTCATGGCTCTGCTTGCATCCCCTCCCAGGGGCTCTGAGCAAGGAGGCTCAGCAGCCACGGGGCCCCTGGCTCTGCCCCGGCCCATAAGGGTGTCTTTGTGCCATGGGCACGGCACCAGCAGCTCCACTGCTGACTCAGGGATTTTTCCTGGCCACTGCCACTGTGGGAGCCCCGTGACCCATCGGTGGGGGGACCCTCTGAGGGGAGGGGATGGCAGCGAAGCAGTGAGGTGACAGCTCTGCAGAAACCCAGCAACGGCGGGAGCTGCTGGGACAGAGGGGACACCCCAGGGGACACCCCGGCTGAGCAGGACCCGGTGAGTGCCTTCACTTTCTCTGGGGGATGTCAGGTGAGCAAAAGCTCCGGATTAGACTACAGGTGGAAGTCACTCTTGGGTGCTCCAGCTGTGCCTGGAGTGGGGTGCCCATCTCCTCCTGTGGTAATAATCCCCAGGGATATGTAGGGACATGTAAACTGGAGACAGCTGACCACAGTGTCACTCCTGCTGTCCCCAAAGGAAGGGCACCTGGGGACAGCAGGGACAGCCTAGCTGGGAACCCAACAGTCTGTGTTGTGCAGCCCAGGTTCCCCCCACAGCTCAGGGGTGCAAGGAGCCTGCTGGGTCCATTGTGCTGGAGGCACCAGAGGTGCAGGAGAAAACACTCCCTGACCCCCTTGTGATAAGCCCAGGCTGGTCTGGGGGTCTTGTGTATGCAGACGTGGGCTCAGCCCTCCCAATGCCCTCTTGAAAGGAGCTCCTTTGCTCACTGGCCTTGATTGCCCAGAAAAGCATCTTAGAGATCAATTAAATTTTATTTAATTTTATTTTGGGGTCCCTAGCTCAGCCTCCTCGCTGATACCCAATGTTGTGGGCCACCTTTAACTCCCCACCACAACAGCGCATGTTCAGGCCCCCTCCACCCCAGCCCTTCCCCTCAGCCCCTGCTCCCTGGGGCTTCTGCAAGCCCCAAACCCACCAAGTTAAATCCCAAACCCTCCCGAGGACAGCCCAGTGCCCCCAGCCATGCCCAACAGCTGATCCCCCTGCGGTGGGGCTGCATCCTTGTGCCTCAGACCCCATGGGCTCCCGGCACTTCCCCGCCCGGACCGTGCTCTTTGAGAAGGAATCCAACGGGGTGACATACCGTGTGCCCGCCCTGCTCTACCTGCCCTGCGTGGCCAAGCTGCTGGCGTTCGCCGAGGAGCGGCTCAGCGCCGACGATGCCCACGCCAACCTGCTGGTGATGCGCCGCGGCACCATCTACGGCAGCTACGTGGAGGTAGGACAGGGGTGCACCCGGACACACTGGGCTGGGGACGTGGAGATGCACAAAGAGGGTTGGCCTCATTGCTCTGTGGCACAGCTGAGCTCCTGGAGGTGGCTGCGTGGGTGGGGGAGGCTGGGTTGAGTGAAGTGAATCATGGAATTGCAGGATGGTTTGGGTTGGGAGGGACCTCAAAGCTCTCCTCGTTCCACCCCCTGCCAGTGACACCTTCCACTAGACCAGGTTGCTCCAAGACCCATCCAACCTGGCCTGGGATGCTTCCAGGGACAGGGTAGCCACAGCTTCTCTGGGCAGAAGGGTGGGATGGTCCTCACCTGCCTCATCCCTTTCTGTTCTCTCCTCCTCCTCCCTGGGCAGTGGGAAGACATGCGTGTGCTGGAGACTGCGACGCTGCAGCACCACCGGTCAATGAACCCCTGCCCTCTCTACGATGAGTTCACGGGCACTCTCTTCCTCTTCTTCATCACGGTGCTGGGCAGGACACCCGAAGCCTACCAGATTGTCACTGGCCAGAACGTCACCCGCCTCTGCTGTGTCACCAGTGCTGACCAGGGCCTGAGCTGGAGCACGGCCACAGACCTGACACAGCAGGTCATTGGCACGACCATCAAAGGTACCGAACTGGAGGGGGGCGAGGAGGGAGGAGGGCAGACAGCAAGTAGGTGACCATGGGTTTTGACCTCCTGAAGCCACTCATAGTGTGGCTGGAGGTGAACTTGCAGTAGGAAGCCCACAAGCTTCCAAGAGGAGGGAAGAGAGCCTCTGGCAGAGGGGAAAGGGGATGGAGGGAGTATCTGTATCCCTTGGGTTGGGGAAAAGATGGAGACCTACCCATAGCCATGGGTAGGACCATGTGTAAGGACGGCCAAGCTCTGCTGCCATCCCACCCTACCCCCTAGCTTGGCTGGCCAGGGGAAAGCCCTGGAGACCCTTCCACACCAGGCATGGCAGGGTACCGTGGTGGTCACTCTTTATCCAGCTCACCTCCACCTCATCCCCTCTCCGCTCCCCAGACTGGGCGACGTTCGCGCTGGGCCCGGGGCACGGGATCCAGCTGCGCTCGGGGCGCCTGCTGGTGCCTGCCTACAGCTACCACATCGACTGCAAGGAGTGCTTCGGGCAGCTCTGCAAGACCACCCCACACTCCTTCGCCTTCTACAGCGACGACCACGGCCGCGGCTGGCGCTTCGGGGAGTTCATCCCCAACCTGCAGACGGGCGAGTGCCAGCTGGTCTCGGTGGATGAGGAGGATGGGTCCAACGTCCTCTACTGCAACGCCCGCAGCCCCTTGGGCTTCAGGGTCCAGGCCCTCAGCACAGACGATGGGGCTGTCTTCCACAGGGGGCAGCTGGTCCAGCGGCTGGTGGAGCCCCCCCATGGCTGTCATGGCAGTGTCATCGGCTTCCCAGCACCCTTTGTGTATGTCCCCACCACCTCCCAGGACTCTGTGTTGTCCCTCCGGGGCTCGGCTCGACGCCTGCTCCCTGGGATGCTCCGGGGATTTCGGTACCTGCCCACCTGGAAGGCAGCGGGTGATGAGCTGCCCACTGTGGCCACTGGCAGCCACCATGAGCCAGATGAGCCTGATGAGGACTGTCCTACCCCAGGGCAACACCAACATGCCCACAGTGTCACCTTGGTCCACGAGGACCCTGCAGCCACCCCCAGCCCCACTCCCTTCTTCCAAGCACCGACGTGGATCCTCTACTCCCACCCCACCAGCCCCATTTCGCGGGTCAACATGGGCGTTCACCTGAGCACCTTCCCCAGGGATGCAGAGAGCTGGACAGAGCCCTGGGTCATCTACGAGGGCCCGAGTGCTTACTCAGACCTGGCCTACATGGAGCTGCCCTACAGGGAGGCGCCGGTGGCCGGAGGGACAGCCATCGCCTTTGCCTGCCTCTACGAGAATGGGACGAGGTCTCCCTACGAGCAGATCTCCTTCAGCATGTTCACACTGCACGACGTGCTCCAGAACATCCCCCTGGCAGCCACTGCTCCCCGCCGGGCCCGCCAGCACCACGGGAAGCGAAGGAGCTGCCTCATGTCCTAGTGCAGGTCAGCTCCCCTCATCCCCCTGTGCCAGATCCTGCCCCCATCCAGCACTGCCACATCGCACAGAGCTGTGTTACTGTCCCCACGGGGGATTTTATCTCATTTTTATTGTTATTTTTTTAATCATGTATTGGTTCGTGGGGAGGCTCATGCCCCCAGCCCAGCTTCGGGCTCCTTTCTGAGCAAGAGCCACCTCATGGAACTGGGGGGCAACAGCAGTGGGGTGCTGGTCCTGGGGATGAGCAGCAGCTGCTCCTGACACTGGTGTGTGGGTGAACGCTGGGGGCTGCACCTCAGTTCCAGCCCTGCCTCCCCAGCACGACTCCCTCTGAGTGCCCCAGTGGGAGCCCAGCTCCACTCCTCTGGTCCCTTTCCCCTCCCCTTCCCTCGGGGGGTGACAAACACCAGCCCAGCTGCCATAAATATGAACTGATTAACAAGAATTACGTTAGTGTCCTGCTCTTACCTCTACCACCATCATCATGTCACATTTTGCACTGGGGTGGGTGGAGGCTGATAAGGAGCAGCCGGGGAAGCCACTGGGGTGCCAGGAGTCAAGTCCTCACCTCCATCCCTCCCCTGGCTGGTTTCCAGCCCCAAAGGGCTGCCAGCCCCGAGGGCACCCACTCCAGGGAGGAGGGAAGGGGTATGGCCCTGGCAGGGGGCTCTGCACGGGGGCAGCCCCTGGCAGTCCCACCCAGGGCACTCTGTCCATCTCACACGGGGCCCTTGCAGCGGGCTGGTGTCACAGTTCCTGCCATGCCCCCACCGTGGTGTGTGCCACCAGCCAAGTGACACCCGGGAGTGACACCTCTGAGCGCAGCCTCCTGGCACTGCCACCGGGCCCTACTTGCCCTCACAGAAGCCACAGAGGCAGCCGAGGCAGCCGTTGATGATCTGGAGGAAGGACAGCACCATCTCGGCCACACTGATGAGCAGCAGGACTGAGAACAGCACAACATTCCAGGCCACAATGCCCTCGGGCTCCAGGCAGATGCTCCAGGTGTGCCGATTGTACAGGTAGATCTTCTCCCTGTGTGATGGGGAGGGAAGGGCATGCAGGATGCTGCCTGTGGCAGGTCAGCAATCCCATGGCTTTCTGCCGTGGAGGGTGTTCCAGACACCCCGTCCTTCAGCCCGAGGATGAGTGGGGAGAGGGGGGTGATGGAAAGGGAAAGCCCCATATGGAAATCCATGGAAGGTGCACGCCTCTTGAGCTACCAGGGTCTTGCAAGCACCCAGGCAACCCACAATTAACAGTGACTTATTTAGCAATAAGCTGATGAGGCAGCACTGCTGATCCAGCCTCTCACCTGGCATCAGGCCCCTGGCCAGTGGCATCTGGGAAGGGGTATCCCCAGACAGCTCCATGCCCATGTTCAGAGGTGTTGTAGAAGCAGAGGGGTCCATTGGTCAAGCCCACCCCGGAGAGCACGAAGCAGGCAGCAGCACCCAGGAATGCCAGCTTGGAGAGCACGGTGGAAATGAATGCCTGTGGGGAGCACCGGGGGGACTGAGGGACAGACAGGCACCAAAACACAGCAGCAGGTTGTCAGCAGGGTTTGAGAGGGGGG
>WBMV01001841.1:0-29004 GCA_013396655.1 Campylorhamphus procurvoides | reverse complement strand
AAAGGGGGTCCCACCCTGGGTAGCTGCGGCTGAGGATGGAGCCATCACTGGGCTGGGCAGAGGCAGGGAGGGAGTGAGGACAGGCAGCTAGGGAGATGGGCTGGGATCTGCCATGTGGAGCCTGGAAAGCCTGTCCTCATCCCCCACCACATCCCACCCCAGGATGATGGGAGAGGAGGATCCATGCCCCACTGTGGGGCCGTGGCAGGGGTGACAGCCTGCCAGTGCCACCCCCCATCCCAGCCCACGTTGCTTGGCAGTGTCCTTACATTCCAGCGGGTGCCGCAGTCGGAGCAGCCAGTGCATCGCCACCCCAGTGCTGTGATGTGGGTCGCTGCCAGCAGCACCTGTGGGAAGGAGAATGAGGCTGGGGGACAAAGGGGAGCCACCTGCCCTGCTCCACAGGTGTGACCCGTGCTACTCACAGGGATGGCGCCTCCCCAGACACCCGGCATGGTCATGGCATGTCTGCTGATGTGCCCCTCCAGCAGGTACTTGGATGCTCCACCAGGGAAGAGCAGGAGGATGTTGGCTGTGGCAGAGAGCGTGCCCAGGGTCAGCAGGCAGGGCCCCACGATGCGGCTGCACTTCCCCACGCACATGTCTGGAGGGAGAGCAGGAGAGGAAAGGGTTGTGGTGCCCCACGGCTGCCCCACACACAGCTGAGGGTGGACTGGAGTTGCTTGGTAATGGGTTTGGGTCCCATTCACCCCACTGGCACTGCACCTGCTTGAGGGCAATTCCCACTGGAAATCCTAATAGTTCTGTGCCAAATGGGCAATGGAGTTGAGGACAAGAGCAGGTCACACAACCAAGCCTTGAGACCTGTCCAGCTCCAGGGTCAGCTCCTCCAAAATGTGTCTCTGCCCAGGGCTGGAGGGTTGGAACAAGGTGATCTATAAGGTCCCTTCCAACCCAAACCAGTCTGTAATTGTGTGATAATGTTACTGCAGGGAGCAAACCACCCACCACAGCTCAGCTTGGCTTCCAGTGTTTACTGCAAGCAGGAGTGAGGCAGGAAAGGGGCAAAATCCTTCAGCAAGGACTTGTGAAGGCACACCAGTCTCCAGTGAAATCCAACAGTGACTCCATCCCTGTTGTACACTAATCCAACCACAGATCTGAGTATGCTGAAACCATTTAAAGTTAATTAAGGAAAGGTTATCACCTACCCTCCAACTCCACTGATGTCTTAGTAAGTCATGAATTCACCTAGAAAGTGCCTGCCCATCTCCAGGCGATCCTTTCTCCAAAATTCTCTCTCTCCTGTACTTACAAGACAGGGATTTCCATCGGTCACTCTGGGACCTCTGAGAACAACCTGGTTTGGGGTTGTCCTGGCCCTCCTGTTTCTTCTGCCCTATGTCCTTTTTGCTCCAGCTTGGGTTTATGCATTTTCCCCTTTCCTGGCCGATTGTGACCCATTTTGCCTAAGTTCCCCACAGTGAGCTGCTTTTGGCTCTGGTTCTGTATTTCTTTCATGCTCACTCTGGCTTTGCAAAGCAGAAGCAAGTGCCCCACGTGGGTGTTTCTGTGGGAAGAGCTGCCTCAGTCCCCTCGTACACCAGGGAGGAGTGGCACAGCCCGAGGGGCTGGAGAGCAGTGCCAGCAGGATGCCAGGGGGGGCTGAGCGTGGAGGAACAGGGCAGGGAGACCTGCGTGGAGGGAACACCAGCCAAGACACCTGAGGTGGACCATCAGCTCCTGCCATCCTGGAGTTGCACCTCCCCTCTGTTTTCCAGCCTTGGTGATATCGAACCCTAACCCTGCAGTCCAGGGAGTGTGTGTGGTGTCCTCCCCCTACAGCCATGGGTGACCAGTGCTGAGCCCAATCTCCTCACCATAGAGAACCTCCTGGAACAGCTCCTGCTCCTCTGAGCTCACAGCCCAGGCTCTCACCAGCCAGAGCCTTTGTGGACATCACCCCTCAGCCTCTCCAAGGACTCTCCTTCCTCCCCACCACTGCCCTCCCTCTGGGGACAACAGGAGGTCTCCTTTCCCTGGGAAGCTCCCCATAATCTGCTGTCTCCTCAAAACATTCCCCTTGAACAAGCACTTTCTACCTCAGCCAACAGAGACAAACCCCCCGTGCAAGGGGAGGCAAAGCCAAAGTACAGCTGATCCAGTCTCTGCTAGGACCCTCAAAAGCCTTGACCCTTCTGCCAGCACATCTCCATGGCCAAAAGCAGGGGGATTCCAGCAAAGCCCAGGGAAACTGCTCCCCAATTCCTGGCTTACCTGGGAGCGATGGCACGCGGAGCCAGCAGCCTTCACCCCTTGGATGAGCCCTGTCCTGGGTGCATCACCCATGGGTGACTATTTATGCTGCCCCAGCGTGTGCTCTCTGCCTTCCTCCTCCCACCCCCAGGTCCGCCCATGCCACAGTCATGACACTTCCATCCCCACGATGACTGTCCTGGCTGGATGAGCCAGCTGCTCCATGGCTGAGCCTTCTGGTTCTTCTCCCTTTCACTGCCAGAGCTCACCAAAGCAGGCACAGCTTCAGATTTTAAGGCTTCTGCTGCATCTGCACTAAATGCCTCAACACTGTTGCTCCTGGAACAACCTGTGGGGGCTGTGTTGGGAGAGCACTCCCCTCTCTCACTAATATTTTAACAGAAGCTTCAGGGTGACCCACGAGTCCACTGGTTTCAAAGGGGCATTTCCTGCTTTTGAATCCATGAGCACAGGATTGTCGAGGATATAAATCCTGCTCCAAGACAGGAAGAAGCAGAAGATGGAGCTGGAGCCCTCAAGAGTCACATGGGAAAAGATGAACGGGTGAGGCCGGGTCACATCAGGTAATTCCATTCCCCTAGGAGAGGAAGCTGAGAGGAGCAGATTATCCAACAGCTCCTCTGAAAGGAAAATCAGAGTTTGCCCCAGCACGTAAATCCCCGTTTTATTCCTAAATAAGCCAAACTGGTCCCTAAAATGCAGACAACAGCACAGCGAGAACACGCAGGACAGCCAAGTGCTGAGAATAAGCCAATTTCTCCTTCCTCTCTCTACTTACTTCGAAAGAGGGGAAGCGTTCCTTCACTCCTGGAAGAAAATGTGTTGCAACCTCATCTTGTGCCTCTTCTACGTCATGGCGATCTGAGCATTCCACGTCGCCACACTCATGATCTGCTCCATCACCTCCCACGGGAAACCTTGCCACGCAGCGTCAGGGTGAATCTCCTCCTGGGACCGCTGATCTTCCCCACAGAACCAGAACAGGAATCACAGTAATAATAACAACAATAGGCTAATTTTAGCCCAGCCCGTGAGGGGCTCCGTGCCCCTGCCCTTCTCACACGAGAGCTTAATTGTGGAAGCACCATCAGCACGGCAATTACGGGCAAGGAATTTGGTGCCAAGGCCACCCAGTCATGGCACAGCCAAACGTGGCCCCACGTAAAGCAATTCCACCTTGGCAAGGTTGGGTTTCAAGGGTGGTTTGGCCTCAAGGAGAGCCAGAGGTGGAGTTGAGTTGGAATTGGTGAGATGAAACCTTTCTGTGCCTCCACCCTGATGCTGGCCAGAGGATGCTCAGCACAACTCAGTGGTGTCTCCTACTCCTTTCTTAGCATCTACAAATCTATTTCTGCCACTGGTAAGCCAAGACTCCCCCAAAATCCCCTTGGACAACCCCTGCCGGCAGTTTGTGTCTAGAACTGACTAAAGAAATACCAACACAATGTTGCTAGACACAACAGGATTCACTTTAGTGCCCTTATGAATGTGACATGAATTAACACTTCAGATAAACCAACCCCGCTAAAAACTAGAAGGAAAACCAAATAAATCAAACCCAAGAAGCATCTTGAGTCTGAGGTATCCCTGTAGTTCCCTGACCTGCAGATGAAAAAAGATTTCCGACTCAGAGGGAATGGGGAATATTTTCCTAAGCTGCACAAAGAGAGCAGGGTGTTTTCCAGCTCCAGACAGGGCAAGACCATGGCAGTGACTGAGGTCACTGTTTCAGCAGAGACCTACCTGCAGTCAGGAACACGAGGATGGCCCCAAAGCAGTTTCTTAATTATTGTTACGCCACTGTACCTGCCAAGTCTTTGTCCACAGTTCATGTGAGGCCACGACAGGAACATCCCAGCACAAATGCAGAAGTCAGAGGCTCTGCCTTGACAACACCTCTATGGGGAGAACACTCACAGTTCAGAGCAGAAAACCCCATTTCCTCTGCTCTCCCATTGGGAAGGATGGAAAAATCCCATCCGTGCCTCTTTTTGTTCATTTTCATAAGGGGTTTTTTCCTATCAAGGTACCAAAAGTTTGTCTCACTTCAGGATTTTGTAGCCTCTGCAATGGGCTGAAGTTTTCTTGGGCTGAGCAAGCAGCATGCTGTTGTCAACAATTCCTTATCCTTCTACTCCAGTACCCTTAAGGAAAAACTCTGGAGCTCCCCATACAACACAGGGACAGACTTTCATTAGAACCAAACTAATGAATAAAAACCCCAAACCCAAAAAAGCAAGACCTGAAGGAAGCTATTGAAAACAGTTTGGTTTATTTCCAGGATCAAATATTACAATAGGACATTTACATATATTTATAAAAAATGCAGCAGTTGTGTATATAGATCAGAGGTTTCCTTGAGTTTGGTCCCTCCCAGCACAGTGAGCTGAAATCTTCCAAACGAATCCTCTCCCTCCTCCCACGTGAACTCGAGACCGTTGAAGAAGAAAGTGACTGTTGTACAAAGTTGTAACTTGAAACTGGATGTTCCCCAGTTCAAGGAAACAGCCTCAGTTTAAAAAACTCATCTGTCCTAGAGTGTGGTGTCTCTGCTGAGGCACCAGGACTCTGAGCAGAGTTTCAGCCAGAAGTTCTTCCTATAAATCTGGTCTATAAAATAGCACCTCGTCCTCTGCTCCGCACAGTTCCTGGATCCCTCCATCCCTTAAATCTCAGCACCATTTCACGAGCAGTTACAGCAGGACCTTTCTCTGTGCTGCAAACACTCACAGCCACTCCAGGCAGTGACCAAGCCCTGGATTTCTGCCATCCCTCCCCAGGTACCCATGGAAAACACCGGATAATCCCGAGGCAGGTTGGGGCACTGCTGTTGAGTGCCACAGCCTCCAATTAAAAACACCTGTGTGTATGTACATATGGCTCTATTTCTTGGGAGGGGACAGACACCAGGCATCTCATGGACAGGTGGAGACAGGAAGAAAAGTCATCACAGAAAGGGCATCTATTAATTAACCTCCCCAGCTCCAAATTCCCACGCCTGTGGGCGCTTCCACCTCCCCAGCCAGCTAGCACAGGGCTCAGCATCAGTTTGTGTCTTTGAAACGGGAGCTGTCCCATTTTTAGCACACAATTTGTTAAAATAAATAAATAGAAAGGATGAGGGAGAGCAGAGGCTGGATTAGAAGTGATCAGAACAGCCAGACAAGGCACAGCCAGTCCTTACAGGACGGTGGCATTGTGCTTCACCCACCCAGAGCACATCTCTGCCACCCCTTTCCTCTTGGAACACACAATTACCTGTTTTATCAGCTGGACTAAAAGGGGATTAAACCAGAAGAACAGAGTGACACGTAATACAAACTAAGAAGGAAGAAAAATTAAGCGACAAGTTCCTGAAATGACACAGATCTTTCCACTGGCATGGCACGGCCATCCCCACACAGGTCTGTGTGTTCACAGTCTGGGTTTATGTGGCTTGGAAAAACAACCACAAACACCACATCTCATGTGTCTCTGCAGCATTTTGGTACCTGACAAAGCACAGCCCAAGCGATGCTTGGCCCCAAAAGAAAACTGGTTTGAGTTTAGCCCTTGTTGCTCCAGGCCCTGTGACCAAGCCCAGCGCTCCAGCAGGAATGGGAATCTGAGACCCTTTGGCAGGGAGGGGAGTTATTAAAACCTCAACTAAGCCCAGTTTCTGCAGTGGGACAAACCACAGCACTGGCAGCAGGAGGAGATGCCAGGGCTGGTGCAGGAGAGTATGCAAATTTGGTCATCTTTTAAGAGCATGGCTCTGAAGGATGTGGACCTGTGAAACAAGCTGGAAGAGCAGAGATGTCACCTCCCCGTGACAGAGAGGCAGAAGGTCAGGGAGCTCTGGGAAGAGCTGATGGGAAATTCCTGCTGAAATCTCCTTAGGAACAACAGCACCTTTGGATGGCTTTTATAGTCCACTATATTTTACAAGGCTATGTGCACATCCTGGACATTCCTTTAATATTGCTGAGCTGATTTATCAGGGAAAGCAAAGCACTTCGAGACAATGAATGCCAGAAATCAGAAAATCACAGACCTTAATTCAAAGCCTCACGAAAATCACCCAAGTATGACCAGAAATGTTTGGCACAGCCTTGACCTGCCCTTTTTACACCAGGGAGGGTGAAGCTGGTCAGTAAGCTTGACTTAAGAGCCTGTGGCATAAGGAAGATCCAAAACCCTTCTGTGGGCCTCTGAAGGCTCACAAGTGGGAAGTAAATGTGCCAGCAGCCCCTGGCAGGGAAAGCCAGTGCTCATTTTACCTTCTGTTTGTGAATGCTGGTTGTGACTGGAACTATTGGGCATTAAATCCCACAGTGAAGCCGTGTGAGACAAAGGGCACAGGCAGAGGAAATAGCCCTGACCAGTTCTCTGCCCAGAAAAGCCTCCACTGCCTACATGCACTGCTGCTCCTCCAAACTCAGCCCTTGCAACACCCACTGGAAGCCACAAACCACAGCCTTTGAAGGATTTGTTTCCTTTGTCCTTTCTGTTTCAACATCTGATTTCACAACCACATTTAAGGCATTTTTTCCAACCTGTCAAAGGCAATTTGAGCTGCAGATTTCACATGTAGAAGTGACTGTGGCAAAGGCTCTATAAATACTGCCCAGCCAGCCCTCACCTTCACTGCTGTCCCAGCCAGAACTCGGTTCATGAAGGGGCTGTGTCCTGGCTGGTGCTGTTTCTGACCAGCTTTCAGGGCACAGCTGACTGGCATGAGTGTCACAGCACTGGGTGTACTGGTTGGGAAGAAGGGAGACAGGGGAGAGGAATGGAGAGAAGAACCACATGTAGGGACACACATTCCTTAAAAATTCTTCTCCCTGTCTCTTGCTCTCAAAGCAAAGTGAAAGAAAACTGAGAGAAAAAACATATTGTGTCACAGAAATAAAAAAAACCCAACAAACTCAGGATCATTTCTTGGAACAGAAACCAAAAGATGGGAGAAAACCCCCATTTTCAATATAAATCTTCAACTTGACACTCTTCTTTCCCCTGTTAGAGCAACTGGTGATGTCATCACAGAGCTCACACCCAGAGAGGGGCAGGGGCAGAGAAGCTGCCAATAAACCAGAGCTGGGAGTGAGAAGGCAGAGCCAATTCTGCACATCTGAACTGCAGAAAAGCTGCTGGGGAACATTCCCAGAGGGGACAGAAAGCCAGGCCTGCCCCAGCTGAGCTGGGCCTCCACCAGCCCACACAGACAAGCAGCCAGAACACAAAGAGAGCCCTGGAAGCACCAAGGCAGGAGAGCAGGGAGGGTCACAAGGGACTGTCACTCTGCTCGTGCTGGGCCCTGCCTGCCTTCCCCCTCCTGGGGCTGCCCATGCTGTGGGTTATTCCAACTGCACAGCTGAGGGAAGCACTAGATCTACATGGAAACACAAGCTGTGGATCTGGATACCCTACAAACTAAAGGATCCTCCAGCCTAGAGGTGCCACTGCTGCTTCACAGAGCAGACACCATCCCTCTCCTCCCTGCCCTGGCTCCTCAGTGTCCCGTGCTGGAGCTGCCCCCATGCCAGGCTGTCTTTGCAAACCAGAAGTGACACCTGGTGTCACACTGCTCAGGAAACTGGGGCCAGCTTTTGCTTTCCTGACACCACATCCTGCAGGGGAATACAGGCATTCTGGTTGTGCAGAAGGGAAACCAATTTATACAATGGCATGGTTACCTGTCAAACACAGTTAGGAGCAGAAGACAGCTGGGAGCTGAAACTCTTGTCCGCAATGCAAGACATTTTCCATGATTCCTTACACTTAAAGGCTCCTAAGGATGCAGGCTAGTAGGAAATTAAAAGCAAAATATCTGGAAAGGTTTGAATATAGTAAATTTCTGACTAAAAACAAGTACAACCATCTGAGAGTGGCAGAAAAAGTCAGCACTTATGGCAGGTCCCAGGTGCCTTTCTCCCCACTGAGGAAGAACACTTCAAACAGAGTTTGGGGTTGTAAATACACCAACTACCCAAGCACCCCGATGGCTGTGCTGGTTTAACTCCTGTCCCACTGCAACACCTGCTGAAAAGCCAACTGCTCAACAGCTCCATGTCTACAGAAGACACTGGAGGAAAATCAGGGCACTGACTTCTGGTGCCAACTTCCAGAGCTGAAAGGAAAGGCTAAACAAAGGAGCATTTTCCATGCAGCCCTTCAAACTTAGCAGTAAGTGACAGATGAACAGGGAAATACAATAAAAATCATCCCAGGGAGTTCAAGCCACCAGGCTGGGAAGCTTTTTCTGAAGCATTAATTCACGCCAATCACTCCTGGGAAAACCAACCAAGACATCCTGCCAAGTTAAAAAAGCCAACCCACTGTCCAGGCAGGTGTTCTCAGAGTCCAGGATCTCCACAGTATCCTGTCACCTTCTCAAATCACCATTTGCAAAATCCTGAGAGCAATAAGGAGACCCTCTGAGGATGTTGAGAACATGGAACACCCACCCACTCCCACGAGGAGTCAGTTCTGCTCCAGCACTGGACATGCAGCAATCCCTCTGGGCCAAGCTGTCCATCCCAAACAGAGCACAGCTGGCTTTTTGGGGGGCTTGCCTGGTTTTTCACTGTATCCACTGGCAGTTTAAAGCAGGAGGAAAACATGTAGCCAACCTAGAAGCCTTTAAATTAGAAGGGGGCAGAGTATTTTAGCAGGGGTTGAGCCCAGCTCCTTCCCAAAACCAGTGCTGGGGAAGTGAGCCCCTGAGAAGGCTGGAAGGTTCATGGACACCTTTCCTGTAGGGAATCCACACAAAGGAAAGGCTGTCCTGAAGATGATGCTCTCTCCTTAGAGAGATGACTCAGTGCCTTATCACACACTCCTTTGAAAAATAAATTAAAGCAAACAGATTTAAGAACAGCAGTGAGAAGGGTTTGTGTATTATGGCCACTCCAAGCTCCAGCACGCTGGATACACAGATCACCATTTCACTTCATCCCAGGAAAGCAGAGGAAAGATGTTCTTCCCAGTGCTGTCTGCAGTGAGGAAGAAAACTCTGAGCACTCTCATTTGGTCACTAGAGCAGGAGAAGGGAGGAAGAGAGAGGAGAGGGGAGGAAGAGAGAGGGAGAGAGAGAAGGGCCAGTCAGCTGCCTGTCTGGTTCCAGCACTGCAGTCCTGGACCCTGAACTGCATATTTAACGAGTTGGTGTCCCAGGCAAGGAGGAGGGGGAGGAAGGCTGGGAGAGCTCAGGCCACAGTGCTAATTCCTTTCCTGCACAAAGACAGTCTCTTGAGGACACAGGCCTGCCTCCTGTAACGTGATCTCATAGTCCAGGTGGGAGAGTTTCCTCCGAGGGAAGTTGGTGAGCAGTTCAAAGCGTTCGTTGGGGTATCCTTTGGACTGGACGTGCTTCACGAGGGCCTGGAGGGAAGGGAAGGCACAGAAGTGGCACAGAACTCAAAACAACCCAATACACATATGTGAACTGTACATAAAACTGAACATATTAGTAGGTTAATGCAAGAGAGCTGAACTCCACACCACACAGTCAAGTCACAGTGAAATAAAATTTGAAAAAAGAGCCTTAAATGCCCCCAGATAAGAGTCCCCTATTAACCCTTACCTGAAACCTAAGAGGCAACCCAAAGAAGCATTTTTGTGAGGGAGCACTGACCAAAATAAATGCAGTATTGTTATTTCTCTCTTGCCTTCAGGAAGCATGAGGGTTTGGGGTTGTTTGATTTCTCTTTTTAAAGCTGATTTCTCTGCCTACAGGGGCAACTGGGGCCAGAGGCAATTGGATCCAGAGGGCACTGGGATGAAGGGGTATCAGCCCCACAACCCAACAAGCAGAGGCAGCAGGAAGAGCTTCTGTCCATGCTGTGATGAGGGAGATTTCCCAAGTTCACCAGGAAATACAGCAGGTAAGAGCATAAAGCAGGACTAGAGAAGTGGAGAATGGCAGAAGAAGAGAGGGTACAGCAACAGAGTGAGACAGAAGGAAAAAAAGACAAATGTCCTGTATGTAATAAAACAGAAAGTGTGAAAAAACGGGGGGGTCCCAGGACTACTGTTCCATAGTTTTGGTGTGCAGCTTATGCCAGTACATTACTCTTCTGGCACAGGTCACCTGGAGAGGTTTTTGGACTTTCAATCCCTGGAAATGTCCAAGGCCAGGTTGAGACAACCCCACCTACAGCTCTGCTTTCACACAGGGGGTTGGAGCAGGTGATCCCCAGGGATCCTGTTCAACCTGGACTTTTCCAAGGTCTGATGAGTGCAGAACACACAGGGAAGGACCTGCATGGAGGTTTCTTCCAAATTCATCAAAAGCCACACACAAACCTCTGGCATGAGGACACTTCCCAACCTCCTCCTTTACCTGCACTGCTCTCCAACAGAGTTTCAGACTACAATGCCTGTGTCTGATAGGGAATGCAAGGAAGTGGGTTTGATTTCCTTTTCAGGCAATAAGGATGATTTAAAATTCCTTTAAAAACCACTGAATTTAAATATTCAGTTGAGGTTCCTGCCCACATCCCTCTCTGTGCCATTTGTGTCCTGCACACCTGAAACACCCAGCAAACAGCAGCTTTTCAGGGGAGCTGAGCTGCTGAACAGAGTGAAATCAACTTCATTTGCACACAATGAGCTTCTCTAAAAAGGCAGCACTGCCTCGTTTTTTATTTCTGAGGGGGAAAAAGAGGGTTATGGTAATATTGGAAGCATAAGCACCTCCTTAAAACCATCCAGTTAAAACCCGTAGTGTGCAACTGCCACCTTAAAAGATTCCTTTTCCTAGTTCTGAAATGATGCTCACCAAGAACCACCTGAGACTCAGCTCCTGCTCTGAGTGAGACAGCTCTAGGAGATCACATGAGGTGAGCACCCAAGCTGCCTGCTCAGCTCTCCAGAGCAGAGAAGTCCTTGCCCACAAGCCCTGACTCAGCTCAATTCCTCTGCTGACTGTAGGGCAGGAAGGAAATCACATGCTGAGAGAAATTTCCTTGAACTCCCACAGTCCATAAAAGGAATCAAACCAGGAGGAAGGATTATTAGGGATATCTCAGTGTTACATCAATGCACTGTCTAAGAAACTAGTTAAGTATTCGCAAGTGCTACATGTTTAATAATACACACAAATTTACTTAGCAGTTAAGCTTTTCTCTTTCCATTTATTTTCAAGCAGGAGAGTCAAAAACATGAGCTTAGGACACTGCACATTCCTAGAGTGCTGCAGACTACATAATAGCCTCATTTTCTGTAAAAGATGGGACACTTTTCTCCCAAATCTGCACAAAATCCTTCTCCAGAGGTGTGCTTTTGCGTTCCCTGAGACTTTGAGGTTGATTACATGAAAATGAGCTCGTGGCTGACAGGAATACAGTGACCTCTACCTGCTGCTTCCTGCCAAGCACCCACAAACCTGTGATGGAAATGCCATCCACATCGACTTCTCCAAGGGAAGAGAGCCCAAAGCACAGCTGAGATAGCACAGTAATTAAATCACACTGTAATGAATTTGGTTTGGGAGAACTTCCTCCCAAGCCATTCAAGTGCAGAAGGGAGGGTGGAAGAATGATGGGAGAGATGAAGGAGAATGAAACATTTTGCCTTTGAATTTACCAACTCAACTTTTCCACACAGAAACAAAGCCCCACAAATGAGAGAGCTGAGGGCATTTCGTGGTAATTAACAATTAATGCAAAAGCCATTTAGAGCCATTGTAGAGTGGAAGTGAGCAGTCTGGGGGATTAAGGAAGACTGCAGTGTACTGGGAACCCAAGCAGCAATAGCAAGAGTGAGCAGGACATGGAACATAGCACAGTGACAGTGGAGACACTCCTTGGACAGATCTCTTCCACTAGATCCCATTTCAACAGTGCCAGAGGTACAGAAATTCTCCTGTTTCAGCTCTCCTGTACTCAAACAAGGATTCCCATTGACCCCACTCACCAGAAGTTTAGCTTGTTCAGGCAGTGAAACTTGTTCCCTCTTTCCATCTGGATACCTCAGCATCAGCTGTGCCTTTGGTCCTGCACAAAGCAAGTCACAGCAAGTTAACAAGAGGGCAGCTGAGCTGGGCTCTCGAGTGGGTGTGAGGTGGGACTGCACACAAACACAGTGTTCCAGGCTGCAGATGCACCACTACCACATGTGCTTAAATCAAATCCACACATCCAACTCAGCCCCCTTTCAGAAGGGCAGTGACTGGAAGCCAGGAGCTGTTACACCACAGTGTGCTTTACTCCAGGGCCAGGTCTCAAACCAGGAAACCTGAGCTCAGGGACTCGCTCACACAAACCCTGCCAGAGCTCCAAGAGCATTTGGACATGCTGTCAGGGACAGGGGGGATTGCTGGGGTGGCTGTGCAGGGCCAGGAGCTGCACTGGATGATGCTTGTGGGTCCCTTCCAGCTCAGGAGCTTCTGTGCCCCTGTGACTGACAGGACCCTGTGGCCTCGCTGTGCCAAGGCAGTGCTGCTGGCACAGGGAATCACTGGCTGGGGGCAACAAGTCAGGAAACCAGAAGAGATCCAGCTTTTGAAAACAAGGGGTGAAACCACAGATGGCAGAGCATAAACAGTTTCAGGGGGAAAAGACCACAACAAACCCCAGGTGGTGACAAAAAGGGTGAACTGACCATTGACATCGAGGCCCCGAAACATCCCCTCAGGCTTGTCTGGTGACTCCTCCAGTGTCCCCGTGTCAATGCAGGGCACCACTCTGTGGTTTGAGGCTGTGCCAGGCTCAGTCCTTGCAGGGGCCTCGGGCTGAGGCCTCCGGCTCTCCTCTTTTTTATGCCCCAAGTCCTTGTGTGGAGACTTCCTCAGCTTGGCAGGGATCTCCGCCTCCTCCTCCTCCTCGGAGCCACAAACCGAAATGAACTCTTCACTTCCCGAGAAAAGCTCCGACTCCGACTCCTCGTCCGACCTGCTCTCCTGCTTGGCCTGCGAGGAATCAAAGTGGGTCTCCTGCAGGGAGGCTCTGATGGCAGCTTCCAGCTGGCTGTCCTCACTGGCATCGATGAGGCTCTCCTGTGGAACGACACAGACACATCATGAACTGCTCTTAGACACACCCTGAAAATCCAAAGGGCATCAGTGTTCCAAAGGGGAGCTGCTAAACCTGTCAGGAACAACCAGCAGGGAAAGGCAGTTGTGTTGTGATTAGTGAATGGCTTCTCCTTGGAGTTCTGCACAGGGCAATCCATTTTCCTTTCACACAGGCCATGAAACCCAGCTGAGATGCTGAGAGCACACGCTGCACAGCACAGCAGTGATGCTGGGAGGAGGCACTCCCTGGCTTTGCATGCCCTGGCACTAACTGGGCACTCAGCAGGGCTGGGCAGAGACAGGCCAGGGGGTTCCTTCAGGTGCCTCCCAAAGGGCCTCCCACTTACCGAGCGGGCACATTTCTGGGGGGGGCTGGTGGAATGCCCGTCCAGCTGGCCATGCTCACTCAGGAACCCAGTCACCTGGTCCAGGAAAGAAGTCACATCCAGCTGGTGCCACTCCACGAGCTTCTGGCCTAGGGGACAGGAGGCAGCGTGAAACAGGATTGCAGCAAAAAAAGTTGCAGTTCAGTGGTCAAAGACACCAAGTCACTGCTGCAAGAGTGTGTGTTTGTGGAACTGCAGCTTCCCACAGGCTACCACCTGATAACTGTGGAGCTTCCTCTTCCACCCCCTTGGAAAGGGACACACATAAGCACAGACCCAGTTTATTCCCATTCTTGTCTTTATAGCTATGAGAATGTGTGCACAGAATGGGGAATTTGTCTTCAAAAGGAATAAACACCAAAGCACTTAGTTCATAAGTATTTCTACATTCTTGCTAAATTGATTCTAACTCTTGGCAAACAGCTTTTGTTCCCAAAAGTAAAGTGCAAAGAATCCTAACCTCAGCTGGAACATTAAAAACTGTGTATTTTTTTGGCTGGTTTAAGTCAACCACAAAGAAATCTCAGTTCTGACTACAGACAGTATCACTCAGGAGACCATTCCAGTATTATATGACCAGAAAACTGCATTATATGATGATAAAAGAAGGTGATGGGATACAAAAGAAAAAGCAACAATTTGGAACAAACTGCAGGGAGAGGTAGAACCCCCAAACAATAAACCTGAAGCCAAAATGGTATTTCAAACTTAAGATGCAGTTTAAAAAGCCATCACTGAGCCTCACAAAAAGACTGTGGCAGGAGCAGGAAGGAGATTCATGTAGTGCTTACAAATACTGCAGTTTATTCACCACATGATTTCAGAGAAGCTTTTAAAAGGAGGTTTAAAAAAAGTAATTAAATGCAGAGTTTTACCACCAGGTGCAACTATTTTCACCCTCTAAGCAAAGCACTTGCTAAGCTTCAAACACACAGAATTCCTGCAAGTTTTGGGTGTTTTATTCCCTTAGTTCCTCCAGCACACAGTGTGTCACTCCTTGCAGAGGTTCTTCCGCAGAATGTAACACAAACTGCAGTGGGAGGAATTCCAGCCCTTCCCATGGGATAACTCCAGGCAACCAAGTGTCAGGTGTCTTACCTGTCCTGGGGTCCAGGATGGAGACATAAGGGAAGTCTGCTAATTTATAGAACTGGATGTACCTCTGGCCTTCCTCGCTGTCGTGGTACACCTGCAAAACACCCAGGGGGAAACTGGACCTTGAAAATGCACAAAGCTTTTCTCTTTGACAGTGTGAACTACAGGTGGCACACACAGTTCTCAGGGACTCTGACAAGCTGTGCCTCTAGCTCTGCACGTGGCAGAAGCCACGTGGTAACACTCTGATTGCACAAGTGAAAGGCAGTTTATGTGTTTAAATGCATATCTGTGAATTGCACCTGCATCTACAAACCACACACACTCCATGAAATACAACTTATCTGCAAGTTCACCAAGAGAATTCCACCAGTGCCATTCTAGTCAAAGAAATCCTGGGGTTTTTTTTTAACTGTCCCATCTGCCAAGGCACCAAGTCCCCCCAACACCCCCAGCCCATTTCTCACCTGCCAAAAAATGAAGTGGTCCCTGATGATGTTCTTCACGGCCTCGTTACTCCACACGTCCCGGTTCAGACACTGGCAGGCAAAGTCCTGCACGTTCTGGATGTTTATCATCAGCCACTTGTTCTGCATCTGACCACACTCCTTGGCCTGGAGGCAGAGAGAGAAAGCTTGGTGAGATCAGATGGTCAGAGATGGCTTCTAACACTTCAGACCTTCCACCAAAACCCTTCCCCGTGAGGAAGAGGGACAGAGCCATTGAAAAGACATCCACAAGGCAGAAGGCAGGGCTGAAGGATCTGCTTTAAATGAGCCTGGCTGGATTACAGAATCACACTGATGGACAGAGCTGCTGGATTCCAACGAGCCAAGCACAGGGTGGGAAAAGCAACTCAGAGTTGGGGACACACATGGTGATGCTGAATAAAGTATTGATTCAGGAAACGGTGGTGTCAGTCACACTGGGCTGACAACAAAGACCTGCTCAGTCTAAAGATACACCCGTGGCTCTTCTGGTTAAGTAAGCTGCGTAATTGACAGAGGACTTGTGTTAATTCAACAGGCCCACTTCTCTGAGTGTTTTCTTTTTCCTCTCCAAGCTCTGACCCACTCTATGACTGTCCAACTGCTGAATTAGGCAGCCTTTCTTGATGCTCCTTATCCAGACTGCAAGTGGGGAGGGAGACAGGAAGGTGCAGGAAGAAATCTTACTGGGTAGAGTCACAAAGCTGGCACTGTCTGATTGCTTGGTTGCAAGTTAATGGAAGGAGTTTGATCAAGAATGTAATTCTGATCGCTGAACTGTCATACCTGTTGGAAAAAAGAGGGCTGGATCAACAGCAGGAAAGCTCTCACCACCTGCAAAGACTGGAACTGCCAGAGGAACTCCCTTGGCTTTCAAAAATAGAGGTAAGCTATGTTCCCCATCCTGCTAGTAATGCAGTGTTAAGGAGTTAAAGGGGAAAAAAAAATCAGAAGAATCAGGATTTTAGGCAAGATTTTGCTGGTTTGGGCCCTGCTCTGTTCCCCAAATCAAAGTTCTTACTTTTGAAATGAATTTTAGCCAGTGCAGCTTGGAACAGTCAGCCTGCCCACTGTGTGACAGACAGACAGACAGATATGTGAACCCCACACACAGCTCCACCAAGGCAAGAACCTCAGCCTACAAAATCCATCTGCATGGCCAAGTGCCCTGCAGAGACAGCTCTGGTTTCACCCAAAGGCAAAAAATGAATGCAGAAGCACAAACAGTCCTGTTCTCAAAGGGGGGCTCCCACTAACTGCTCACCACTGATCTTACACTGCCAGAACGCAGTGTTTGGTCAGCAGCTGAGAAAAGGGGGCAGGTGACACCTAAGGAATTGGTAAAGGTCTTAAATACAGTCATTATGCTTTTACTTAGATGACTTGTTTGGAGCTAACTGTGGGTTTTGAGAAGTGATTCCAGGAAATCAGTTTAAGAGAAGGTCTAGGGGTACTGCCCAAATTTACAGGGAACAAAAATCCTCATGTTGGTAAGTGACAAAAGAACAAGGGAAGGCTCAAGAGTCCCAAAAGCTGCCTGGTGGGTTTAGACCCACCCATCACCACCTGCCCCAATCTCCTCCTCCTTTGAGGTGTAAAGGCCAGCAGCAGGCCCTGGGAGAGCCCACAGACAGGGCAGGACAGAACAGCCACTCTGAGAGCAGAACTCAGATGCAAAATCCAAACCAATCCAATCCAATCTGCCCCAAGTTTGCCTTTGCCCTCTCCCAACCACATTTTTCACCCAGCAATCTGGTCAGACAACCTGTGAAAGCCTTGGTGTACACCCAGTGCTGGATCTCACTGCACAAGCTCTGGCTCTTGCACTAGTGAAAATAAGAAGTCTTCTCTCATTTGACTGATCTGAAGATGTGTGGCTTAAAAATGCTGGGGTGGCTCAGTTTTGTGGAAACTCAACCCTCCTCCAAGTCATCAGGGAGAAGAAGGAAGTGGAGCCAGCATCTTGTGACCCTCTGGACATCTGTGTGATTCAGTGGAAGATAACAGGTGACAGAGAGTCAGGGCAGAAACTTATCCAGCCAGAAATGTCCTGTTTGTGCCACACTCACACCTCCTGCCTGCACAGGGCACAGATCCTCCCTTCAGCCAGCCCCTCCTGGCCACAGCTGCACCTGCAGGCCATGCTGACCCAAACCAGGCTAGAAGTACCTAATGTTCCATTAGTACCCAATTGTTCCAGTAGAATACAGTGGCCAGAGCAGCTTCCAAATTATTGCTGTTTCTTAGGTAGCTGTAAAGGAGGGAGCAGCTAGAAAAGGTTTAACTTGTAAAATGGGGAAAAATGACATAGGCAGAGTTAGAACTCTGCAACACAACATCCAGTCACTTCAGTGAATCCCTCCTGAGTGTTAAACACAGCACTAACTGCACACACCAGGACCCTCCTCCCTCAGCAAGAAATGTTAACTAAGGCTGTTTGGTGTGCACCCCCCAAAATTAAATCATGTCTCACATCACACACATGGAGGGAGAACACCTGCAATGCTTGAAAACAATCTGAGATGAGAACTAAAGCACACTGTTCTCCACCAGGCATGTTTGGAGTGCAATATAATTATTGCACTCTGCTGCCCTATTCCTAGAGGATTCCACATTAAGGAGAGAACTCTCTTTAGTTTAGTTAATCACACTCTTGACAGGTACAATGATCATGAGTTGTTCTGCATGTGAAGCATGACACTTTACATAGAGCAAGTTAAAAAAACTCCCAATGCCATTCAACACTTAAAACTTTTTCTTCAGTAAAGTTAATCTCACCTCCTCATAAAGTTTGTATTATTGAGATAAAATTAAATGGCAACTTTCTGGATCTTACTGATAACAAAGTTTCTTTGCAACTGAAGAAAAATGAGGTTTCTTGGGGAAAGTTAATTAAAACTACTTAGTATCAAAACCCAAAGAGAAGCAACAGAGGATGAGCAACAAAGATGCACGAAACCCTTCCTGAGAGCAGATTCCATCACTCCTGCCAAGTCTGAATGAAGCCCTAAATCCCAAATGATTCTGTGATATACAACTTGAGCCTGGCTGAGTGTTCCTGCACACCCCTCTACCGGCTGGAACACACCACACACACGGTCAGGAAACCCCACTGGGATCAAAACTGAACTCCAAGAGCATCTACGTGAATCTTTGGTTCTCTGGAATGTGATGAGCATCCCTGATTTACCATGTGGTTTAGCTGTGCATCCAGAGGAGGGAGGGGCCATGAGCAGCTTGTCAGAGATGAATTTGGAGACTCTGGTCACTCCTGAACACCCTGACCACTGTCCCAGGTGAAGCAGCAGAGCACTTTGCAGCCAGAAAAGGCAGAATGCAAGGGGGGTAGGGCTTGATACATTGAGAAAGTGAAGAGATTTATTGCAATAAAGTTGAGGAGCATCAGAGCAAAACAAAGGGTGTCCGTGGGACAGGGAACTGTACAAGAACACACACCAGGAAGTGCAAATGTCTTTGGAGTGGAGCTCCTGCACAGAGCAGGACAAGGTGAGCACACACAAATCCCTTCCCCACACCCAGCCCACCCGTTTTGTTTCTTTGCTTTTCAAGACTGAAGCAGAATGCAGAGACTTTAGGACAAACAAATCCATCAGTCAGTTGTTTCAACTCTCTGAAACTACTTTTGGCTGTGAGAGATGCCCCAATTAACATTGCTAAAGTCCTGGTATGTTTCCAGCAAGACCCGAGGAAGGGCTAGCACACATCTCCAATTCCACAGCAGAGCTCAGAGGGCACTCCCTGCCTGTCCTGGAGCAGCACTGGTTGTTTTCATGTGAATTCCTGTTCCTGCTGCCTTCAACCACGTGTCTGGTGGCTTCACCAGCAGCTCTGAGCCCCAGGCCCAGGGGGTATCACCCTGGTGATACACCAGGTATGACACACCTCCCTTGAAGTAAGCCCTCAACCACTGATCACAGGGCAGGGACAGCCAAGCACCAACTGCTTCAGGCTGCTCCTCTGCTTCCAAACTCCTTCCCAAGGCAGACACTGCTGTTCTCTGCCAGCATCCTTTCACCCTGCAATCTTGTCAGAAGATTAAATACACTGAGGGCAGTCTCAGAACAAGGGAATTAGTGACAAGGCAACTGATCCCTGGGGACTTGGGAAGCATAAAAACAGATGAGAGTAACAGGATGAGAGCTGGAGGCTCAATAAAGACACAGAGTGTTTCATCAAAGGTCCTCCAGCAGTGCTCCAGTATTTGTGCTCAGCAGTAGAGGCACAGGTGAAAACAAGGTCAATATTCTTGTTCAGCTCCTGCAGTCTGTCTGCAACATCTGTATTGCACCATTTGGTCATTACTTTGCATTCTCCTTAAATAATATAACAATCATCACCACCATCAGCAATCTCAGCTATTCAAAGGTGACCAGGAGGAAGTTCAGCAGTTACTGCAACTTCTGAAGAATATCTGGAAATTATGGACTCAAAAAATAAAAATATATACCAATCTGCATATTCCCTGATCATTGGTTAAGTCGCTGATCCACATCATAACAACGTACACAATCCACACATGCCTACACACACAGCAAAGGTGACACCTGAAGTTATTTAAAGCTGACAGTCCCTTGGATCTCTGGGATAATTTCCCCAGCACTGCCAGATGCAAAAAACCACCACTGTGATTTTATAGGAGAGCAAGACCTCTACTGAAGATAAAGTCAGGGCTTCATGGCAGAGCCACTCTCAATATATCAGAAGGCATCAGAAACCACTCAGCTGTGTTAACCCACCTGAGCTTCCCAGCAGGGCTGTGCCACAAACTACCCTGCCCCTTGCAGGGCCCTTCCTCACCTGTCCAAAGCAATCCTGCTCCAGCTTTCTCCACCTCATGCTCTACAGAGACCCTCCAAGAGATGCACCTTTTCCATTCTGCTCAGCCTCCCTGGCTCACCAAAGTCTTCCACCAGGTGTGATTTGCCACACGGGCTCTACAAGGCCAGGGGTTGGGCTTGATGACTTGTAGGTCCCTTCCAGGTGACACCCCCATCAGCCAAGTCCTCCAGCATTCCCAAACACAGCCCATCCAACACTTATCACTGCCCAGACCTCTGGCACCTTCTGGCCATGCAGCCCTGGGTGCAGCCCTCACCGTTTCGAAGCTGCCCTTGTGCATCAGGTCGATGGGAGGCCTGAAGAGATCAGCCAGCGTCGTCAGCTTCTTGTCCACGGCCCCTCCGTTGCGGAGCTCCTGCTCCTGCCGAACTGCACAGCCCCAAGAGGAAAGGGAGCCAGGTTAGACAACAGGGACTCGGGGTGGGGGGTCACTGATGGCTGAACCCTCCTCCAACACAAACCCTCAGCACCAGAGTCACAGGGGTAGAGCCTGCTGCAAGGGTACAACCCCACTTGGCTCGGCTTTGAGTTTTAAAAAGCACCTTAATAAACCTGAGCATCAGAGGGGGTCACAGACCAGGATCTGAGAAGCAATCAGTCAAAAGGAGCTGTGACTTGTCCCCAGTGATGCTTTTAAAAGGGGAAACTGAGCTGGATTGTAGCAATGTAACTTTTAAATGGAATGTTTCTACTGCAGTTCCTTGACTTGACAGAAAAGCAAATCCAATTACATGGAGAAATCTCTTCAGATGTTTCTATTTAATATCAAATCTTCCCACAATCAGCTCAAGGTACCATTGTCTCAGGTGAACAGGTTTTCAGCCTTGTTTATACCCAGGTAGCACATTTTGAAAGTGTTTGTTTTAACTGGATCAATTCCACCCAAAATAATACAGAGCATGTTTCCTACACAGACATGATCGTGTACAATGAAGGTAAATCACAGCAGATACACAATGTATTTTACAGAACCAAGTCAGCTGGAATGGCCAATAACTATCCCACCACCAAAAATTTTCTAGCGGGGAAGGAGCTGTCCGTGGGCCAAAGGGTACAAAGGATGTTTGAACAGACACACAGGGAATAAAACGTCCCTGAGGAGCAAACCAGGAAATATTTTGGACTTCCATGGCCAGGGCAGCTTTCCCAGACACAGCCAGACAGTGATGCTCCTCTGGGAAGTTTTACCAAAACCCATGACAAAGTTCCACCATAAACCCAAAAAGTGAATTACATATTGTGCATCAATAAATGTCTTAAGAGAGGAGTCCCAGAATGGTTTGGGTTGACCTTAAAGCTGACCAAGTTCCAGCCTCTGCCATGGGCAGGGACACCTTCCACCAGACCAGGTTGGAAGATCGTGAGAAATAAAAATGAAGGCTGTGTGATTCTGTAAGTGATGCCTTTTCATCTACACAGCTGTCAGTGACTTCTGTACTTAATGAGTTTGTTTTTACTGGAAAACCCTGACTAAACCTGCCAGGGAAACAAAGTAATTACCAACACTTATTTTCAGTTTGGCTGTGTGGGAACACGGTTCATGGAGCCCAGCAACAAGGGACAGGACAGGAGCAAACGGCCTCAGGCTGCACAGGGGAGGTCGAGATTGGATATTGGGAAAATTTCTTCACAGAAAGGGTTGTCCAGCCCTGGCAGAGCTGCCCAGAGCAGGGGTGGAGTTCCCATCCCTGGAGGGATCTAAAAGCCATGTGGATGTGGCACTTGGGGACAGGGGTCGGTGGTGGCCTTGGCAGTGCTGGGGGATGGTTGGATTTGATGATCTGGTGCTGTGCTGTCACAGACCTGTATTCTGTGAAACTTCATGGATTAACCAACAGCCAGAGCTCTGGCATTTGGAGTCTGTGTGTGAACAGACAGGGCAAACAGCAATTAAAGTTGTGTGTGGCCAAGAAGCCTCAGGGCTACTCAAGTGTAACTGGAGCTCCAGAATGACCATGGCCCAGCCAAGAAACAGTGCATGAATTTAATTTCTACTTTGGTGGTAGAGATTCTTCCCCCTTTTCAACTCCCTCTAGAGTAGAAGAAGGTTTTTTGAGAGGTAGCAAGAAAGTATTTGCCATATGAAAGCAGACAAAATACACTGTAATAATTCTATGATTCTGTAATTCTAATAACACTATTTTAAAAATACGTCTGCTATACAACAGGCAATTGAAAACCATTCAACAACTCAAAGCTGTCCTAGCTTGCAACAGAAATGATTTTTCAATCTTGTTTGCATGAAAAGGAACCAAATAGAACCTTGGGCTTACTGATCTGTAGACACTTACTGGTTTCTGTCTGGAAATCCCGAAAGCCATCGAAGATGGAGCGCGCAGGTCTGCGTCTTTTAGGAGCTTCAAAGGGAATCCAAGGGTTAGCTCAGAGAACATTCTCAGAATAAACACCCATTAGTGTGGGAAACCAGAAGAGGAACCCAAAGCAGGGATGATGAGGGGGCAGAGGTCATCAGGAAGGACTGGAGGAGGACGGAAGGAGGCATTTATAGATCCCATTTCCTAACACACCCTCCCTGCAGCAAACCTTACCCCAGGAACAACATGTGTATCCACAGCACACAGAGGGTTAAAGCTGCCCCATCAGCACTAGGGGCAGTGCTGTCACAGCACCAAGGCACAGCTCCAGGCAGCATTTTACCAAAGGCCTTCAAGTGGATGAAAACCTTCAGAAGATTAAAACCCATGGGAGGATGTTTTCTTTTTGTGTGTTTTCTGCAATGCAGTTCTATTCTTTTCGAAACTCTCATCCTGACCCTGTCCCAGCTTCTGAGCTGGACTGGCAACAGCCACACCCTTCCACTAGATCCAGGGTCATTATTTGCAAGGAAACCCTCAGAACTGATTATCTGCAGCTGGACAGAGACAGCAGCACAGGCAGATTTCAGAAATAGGGACAAGCACACCCACTAAAGTCAAGCTGAGAGCAATTTAAACTCAGCTGAGAGCAGCACCTGAAGGACCACTTCTTTGTCAAAAACTCTGTCAGGCCACAGGAAAAAGGGCAGAGTTTCTCTGTCCTCAGAGAGGTCTCAGCAGAACACCCTCCCCTGGAATCCTGGCCAGAGACCCCTCTGTTACTGAAATAAAGGATCAAGAGAGAAACAGTTCCCAGCTAAATCTGAACCCTGTTGCCTCACCAGGCCTCATGAAACGGCAGTTACCAAATTAATACCACTGGGAATGCAGCATCTCTCATGTGTGAGGTTTTTGACACCACTGCTGTTATTTCTCCATATTTAGCAAGGTCTGATTTTCTTTTGTCATTTAGGTCATCTCAAGGTAAAAACAGAAACAAAACAAGACAAGCCTACCTCCAAACAAGGGCTCAGGCTCTACTAAAATCTCCTGCTTTTGAGGAATTGGAGCTCGTACTTCATCCCTATCAGAGGGGAAGAAAAAAATGAGATCAGAGAGATGATAATATTCAAAGGAATGTATAAACCACATGTCACTGTGCTCCAAAGGCTGCAACTTGAAGCAGCTAAGGATGCTGCTGCACCACAGGACAGAAAGGAGAGATTTGGGGTTAGAAGGGACCTCAAGAAACCATCCCTTGCCACTCATGGCACTGCTGCAGGGCTTGCACCCGCTGCAACAAGTTCTGGCACCAAAGACCTTGGAGATAAGGGTACACAAACCCCTCAGTGACTCCATCCCAGGCTTTGTCAATCAACTAAACATTTTTATCTTCTTAAATAACTTCGTTAGAAACTGGAAAAGTTTCTTAAAACTTAGCAAAAGCTGTTAATTAAGTCACTTGCCATCCTCCTTCCCTGATATCTACATAAGGAGGAAAAAATATTATCTTTATGACCAGCTTTCTTCTGTTGAAAGACCTTCTGCTTTCACTTGAAACTCAGAACTCCCTCTTATCCAGACAAAGGAAAACAAGATGGTCCAAATGGCCATTTCCCCCCATTTCAAGCAATTCTTGGCTTACATAACTGGGCTCCCTCTGCTTGCAGAGACTTACAGATATAATCTGAAACTACAATTAGGACAAGAAAGGCAATCACAGGGGCTCTGAAGCAGCAGCACTCAATCAGTGTGGGTGCCTGGCCCATGGATCTGTGTGGAGAAGAGCAGGGCTTCACCCACTGCTACATCCTGCCCATGAACTCCCTCTTCCCTCAGACTCTGCCAGGGTGTAAAGTGTGCACTTGATGGCTCCTGGCCATGCAGGTTTCAGAAAGGAACTCAGAATATCAGCTGAGTGCAGCCAGTTCCTCTCCATTTGCATGTTTACTGTCCTCTCTTCCTAGGAGGAACTCTGAGCTGACCAGCACCTGGAAGGTGTCACAGATAGAAAAGAAAGTGTTCTAAGGAAAACTTCAATCTTAAGTCACTGATGTGCCAGGAGCTGTGTAGCAATGAGAATGCTGACACCTACAAATGCAGTTTTACCTTCCATTACCTGTCAGAAGTTCAAGCAGGGAGGCACTTCACATCAGCTATAGGAATTGTTTGAATCTATGCATGTGCTTCAGAAGTATGAGGGCTATGGATTTTCCTCTAAAAGTTAATTGTCTTTATCCTGAAGTGAAAGGTTTTCATAAAGACAAAAGCCTGGCCAGGTTTAATTTACAATATTTAATGAATGTGAGTTATACCATTCCACTTGTCCCAAACAGACACATCAACAGGCAGCACCAAAAGCCTTTCTGCTGCTGCAAGTGGGACAACTCTTCCCTTTCCAGACACCTCATGTGCAACACACTGATAAAGATGCTGTAGCTGCTGATTCCTCTGCACACTGGTATACATGGTCTGGCCTGTCCAGTCCCAAACAGGGATAAAACACCTCAAAACAAAGACAAAAATAACAAAAACCCAAACAAAAACCCCACAAAACAAAGAACCAACACACACACCATCCTCCCCCCCAGCCCAAAAAATAAAACCTCAGTTTCTTCTCCCAGGTAACAAATGACACAATGAGACAAAACAGCCTCAGGATGTGCCAGGGGAGATTCAGGTCTGATATTAGGGGAAGTTTCTTCATGGGAAGGGTTGTCAAGCACTGGCACAGGCTGCCCAGGGCAGTGGTGGAGTCACCAGCCCTGGAAGTGTTCAAAACACGTGTAGATGTGGCACTTGAGGACGTGGTTTAGTGGTGAGGATGGTGAAGGTGCTGGGTTCACAGTTGTACTTGATGATCTTACAGGTTTTTTCCAACCTTAACGATTCCATAATTCTATGAAATGGGACTAAAGTATTGAAAAGCCAAATTGCTGGAGCAATTTCGAAGTGGGAATCTCTCATTACTGGATCCTCACTTTCATATCTTGTGTTTTGTTTGTAAAAGCCAGCACGTGAAACCCACAGAAAACTTCTGAAGTCCATGCAAGAGACCCATTTTTGCTGCTCTCCAACCCAAGTGACACAACAACGTATTTACCCAGCACACTTTGGGAGCCACCCCTTCGAAGGGGATCCCAGCAGTGTGCACACAGCAGGGTGGCAGTGCCAGCTGCCTCAGCTGCCCTGTGTGTGCCAGCCCCCCTGGCAGTGCCCAGTACGTACTCTGTGTGCGGGCGGGTGGCTGACACCCCCGCAGAGCTGGTGCTGGGCTCCTCGGCGATGCCCCCGCCGTCCAGGAACATCGTCACCGCCATCTCCAGGTTGTTGTTGCACGCTTCAAGCATGTGCTTCCCCACGCTTTCACTGGCCCCTGCAAGGCCAAGGCAGAATTAAACCATTTGCATTGAAGTGCCCACAACAGCTCTCTCTCTCTCTAATTAATAATTAGCCAGAGCGGTTCATCAGTTGCCCATTTATGCCCAAAATACAACTCTGAAACGAGACAAACACACACGTCCAGGGGGAAAGGAAAGGCTGCACGTGGGACAGCCAGGCTGACAGCAACAGAAAACTTAGGGGACACCACGTGAGGGGTTTTAGCACAGTTTGGATTGTTTTTCTAGAGGTGAGACCTCTCCCTGGTATGTGGATCTGGTGGAATGAGTCCAAAGGAGGCCACAGAGACACTCCACAGCCTGGAGCCCCTCTGCTCTGGAGCCAGGCTGGGAGAGCTGGGGGTGTTCACCTGGAGAGGAGAAGGCTCCAGGGAGACCTGAGAGCCCCCTCCAGTGCCTAAAGGGGCTCCAGGAGAGCTGGAGAGGGACTGGGGACAAGGGATGGAGGGACAGGACAAAGGGGAATGGCTTCCCAATGCCAGAGCGCAGGGATAAATGGGATATTGGGAAGGAATTCTCCCCTGTGAGGGTGGGCAGGCCTGGCACAGGTTGAATCCCAGAGAACCTGTAGCTGCCCCATCCCTGGAAGTGTCCAAGGCCAGGCTGGATGGGGCTTGGAGCACCCTGGGCTGGTGGGAGGTGTCCCTGCCATGGTAGGGGCAGAACTGACTGATCTTTGTGGTCCCTTCCAATCCAAACCATTCCATGATTCTAAGAATTTTCCAAACACAAGCAGGCATACATGATGAAAAATGAAAACAGGGAGAACACCAAATCAGCTGCTGAAGTTTTTTCACCCCCTTGTAACAGGTATTTGGAGAGGGAAGAAAAGCCACCCTGATTTACTGATTGTGCTGAAAGGCAAAAACAAACCAGCAGCTCAGTTCATATAAGAAGGAAAAAATCCACCCAAGAGGAAGAAAGTAGCACTTGCCTAGAGAGTTCTTTGTATAATGACAAATAATTATTAAAATCATAGAATCACAGGATGGTTTGGGTTGGAAGGGGCCTTAAAGACTATCCAGTTCCACCCCCTGCCATGGGCAGGGACACCTTCCACTAGACCTGGTTGCTCCAAGCCCCATCCAGCCTGTCTTTAACACCTCCTAAAGTGCAACTAATCCCAGTCTTCATCTTGCTGCCAAGGATGCCAGAGCAGTTCCTAAAAACCACTTGTAACTCCTCAGAGGATCAGCCTCTACCTCCCAACCTCTCCACAACCATTCCCTCAGCAAAGGAAGATCTGCATGCAACCCTTGAGTGCTTACTGACTCCAGCTCCCTCTCCACAGGTGGTGGGCTGCCACAGAGCTTATTTTCCTACAGAAAGGCTGGTAGAGAGGAACAGCAGTAAAATGCAGCTAAACCAGTCTGGGAGCAGCTTTGGGATCTGCAGCAATTCTTCCTAAGTTCACCAAACTGAAGGAAACACTTTGCCCAAAACCAGGCTCACAGATAACATCAGTCTGGGCAAAACACATTTGGATGTTTCTCAGATTTTCTGGGAAAGGCTCAAGGAGCTCCAGCTTGAACACAGAAGACACTCTGAAACTGCTGAAACTTTGAAAGTGAGCAGAGAGCAACCAGTTCTAAATAACCTGCACCTCAAACCATGGGGAAAGCCAAACGGACTGAGGGAACTGGTTTCCCAAACACTCAACCTGCCACGACAAGCATGCTCGGATGGCATCAGCTCTACCTTAAGACTTTAAACAAGGTGAAGAAAGTGCAAAATAAAAACTAATGACATCCCAAAAAACAATGTGAAGTTCAGGTTCTTCACACAAACTGCCCTTTGGCATTTTCAGCTCGTTTCAATGTCAACTACAGCAATGAAAACACACCTGTGAGTCTGGAACACACACACACCACCCTACACCCCACTGTACAATGGGGCAAAGTCATTCATTTGCAAGAACTGGAAGAAAAATGATAACTAAACACAAAGTGCCATCACATGAAAGCTTTCAGTCCTTGTGTTGGCAAATAGAAAGTGGTAAATACATGTTAAATCTCCACTTTCCCAGAGATCCCATCATTTCCTTGGAACAGACCTGCAGAAGCCACACTCTCTCAGCAATCCTCTTCTGGATGAGAGCAGCAAGGAATCACAGTTCTGCCATCAGCACAAAAGCAAAGCATCAAGGACTAGTTCTGCTCATCCCTCGGTATCCTACACTGCAGAGCATTCCCTCAGCCTTTCCCCCAGGGAAAGCTCTCAAAAGCTCTCTTCCAAAAGCTCTCAGCTCCGAGCTGGAAGCTGCTAACACAAACCAAGAGCTGTCAACTTCTGTCACACCACACCAGCATCGGCCAGCCAAGCTCCACGACAACACCCCTCTGGATATAACCTTCAATTCTGTTCAAGTGGAAAAACCAAAACTTCAAAAGGTTCTTTTTTTAACTTGTGAAAGCACAGAGAGGAGCTCTCACGTTTAACAGAAAGCACCTTTATAAGAACAGAAAGCTGTCAGGAAGAGCAAACCAGCACAGCTCTGCCCGTTCTGGATTTTAGCAAACAGTACACACCTCCTACAGGGAAAACACGTTTGCTGCGGGTTCTGTTTGTTCAGGGGCTTCACTCTGAAGGGATTCTTTACGGACAGCTGAGAGCTCAGTCCCTTCCCCGTTCACACCGGGTGCTCACATCCCAGTTCAGGGTTAGGGTTAAGCACGGCGGCACACCCTGACCCGGAGCCGCTTCGAGCAACCCAATTAAACCCAGTTTCACTCCTCTTTGCCTGGTTAGTTGGTGCATTAAGCCTATGCCCCAGCCCTGCAGTGCCCGACACGCACAGCCAGCAGCGACGGGGAACCACGGCGAGGCAGATTAAACCCAAAGTGGGTCAGGACACGGCCCGGCGCAGGGTGAGAACTTCCCCGCAGCAGCGACCCGACAGCTCCGCCCGGGCGCACCGCAAGGGTCATTCCCCAAACACCGAACGAACGGGGCCCGGGGCCCGGCCCCCGGCAGCGGGACGGGGCTGGCGGGATGGAGCGGGGATGGAGAGGGACGGGAACCCAGAGTGCCGGGACAGCCGGGCAGGGAGCGGGGATGGAGAGGGACGGGCTCTCGGAGCCGGGACAGGCGGGGAGGGAGCGGGGAGGGCACCAGGAGCGGATCCGGGACAGGCGGGGATGGAGCAGGACGGGGTCCCGGAGGGCCGGGACAGGCAGGGAGGGCCGGGGATGGAGCAGGACGGGCTCCCGGAGCGGAGCCGGGAGG